>ONZH01020185.1:0-196188 GCA_900303285.1 Rhinella marina
GAACAGATTCCCCCTCGCGCCGTAGAGGTAGAACCAGGGGAGAGGAAGAGGAGGCGGTCGCTACAGAGGTTCCCAGAAACAAAATCGTGGCGACCAGAAGAAAGCTGACTTCTGACGCCAGAGAGCTGCCTGTGGGGGGTTGTCTGAACTCCTTTGTGGAGTCTTGGGGGGCTCTAATATCGGAGAAATGGGTTCTCGATATAATAAAATTCGGCTTGAAAATTTCATTTCTCACGCGACCCCCCCAAAGGTTCGTGATATCAAGAACCTTACAGGCTTCAAGACAGGCTCTCTTGGAACAGGAGATTCAAAAATTGATCTCTTTGTCAGCTCTAGAACCAGTTCCCCTCCTAGAAAGGGGTTTAGGGGTTTATTCACCGGTTTTTCTTGTCCCCAAGCCATCTGGAAGGTGGAGGCTTATTATCGACTTACGTCTCCTAAACCAATTTCTTCTGAAGAAAAGATTCAGAATGGAGACAATTCGTTCTGTAAAGTCGATCATTCAGGAGGGAGACTTCATGGCGTCTCTGGACCTGAAGGATGCCTATTTTCATATCCCAATTTTTCCCGGCCACAGGAAATATTTAAGAATTGCGGTTCGCCTCGGCGGAACTGTTCAACATCTGCAATTCAAAGTCCTCCCATTCGGATAACATCAGCTCCCTTTGTCTTCACAAAGGTGATTTCCGCTGTGGTTGCTCGGTTCCGATTGATGGGGATCAGAATAATCCCCTACCTGGACGACTGGTTAATACTAGCCCAATCTGCTTCTCTCCTTCAAGAACATGTCCAGTCTGTTCTTCATATGCTCCAGTCTCTAGGATGGATCATAAACTGGGAGAAGTCGGACCTGCAGCCTGCCACGACGAAAACCTTCTTAGGGTTTGTCATAGACTCTCAGAGGATGATGCTATACCTCTCTCCTCAAAGGAAAGCCAGAATATTAGCGGGCTATCGTTTCCTGAAGATACCGCGTCGGGTTTCTATCAGAACTCTAATGAGATTTCTGGGTCTCCTATCCTCCGCCTCAGAAGCAGTCCCTTGGGGACTTTGGCATATGAGATTGCTACAGCAGAATGTCTTGGCTCTTTGGGATCGATCCCCCTTACATTTGGACAACAAGGTTCACCTATCAGAAGGTGCTCGTCGCTCCCTCACCTGGTGGCAGACGGTTCGGGATGGCAGAAGCATCAAAGAACCGGAATGGATCACTGTGACAACATACGCCTCAGGTTCAGGATGGGGAGCCCATTTGGAAGATGCCACAGTCTCGGGGGACCTGGGATGTTCCAGAAAGGCTACTTTCTTCCAACGAGAGAGAGTTGAGAGCAATCTATTACAGTCTTCGTCATTTCTCCAGTCTCCTTCAAGGTCAAGCAGTGAGGATAATGACGGATAACATAGCTTGTGTGTGTTACATCAACAAGCAGGGAGGCACCAGATCTTCAGCCCTACTAGCGGAAGCTGCAAAGATCTTCATGTGGGCGGAACACAGAGTCACCCGACTATCTGCAGTCCACATCAGAGGGGCAGACAATGTACTAGCGGACCGTCTGAGCCGCAACATTCTAGTACCTGGGGAGTGGTCCCTCAATCCATCAATATTCAACAAGATAGTTCAACGTTGGGGACTCCCGGACATAGATCTCATGGCATCGAGGTGGAATGCCAAACTGAGCTCGTTCTGCTCCCTCTACAAGGCGGACAATCCCACTTGTGTGGACGCAATGTCGATCCCGTGGAGATTCAAGATGGCATACATCTTCCCGCCCCCTTCCATGATACCAAGGGTATTGATGAAGGTGAGACAGGATCAGGCCACGGTAATAGCTATGATCCCATATTGGCCCAAGAGATCCTGGCTTTCCCAGCTCCTGAGTATGAGCCAGGGAAACTTTTGGAGACTCCCCCCACTGCAGAACCTGCTGTCGCAGGGCACGCAGACCTGCAAGGACATCCGGGCATACCAACTGACAGCTTGGAAATTGACTCCCCCATACTAGCGGGTCCGAGTCTTTCCAGTAGAGTTTTGGAGACACTCTCTCACACAAGGAGTCCAGCCACAAACAGGTCGTATGCCCGTGTATTCAACACCTATCAGACGTGGTGCAGAAGACAGAAGTTGGCCTTTGAAGACCCTCCCGTATCCCGTATTCTGGAATTTCTCCAGGATGGCTTTGATAAAGGGTTGAAGCCCAACACCATCAAAATGCAGGTAGTGGCACTGTCTCTACATCTAAATATAAGATTACGACAGTTCCATGAGGTTAAAGACTTCATCAGAGCCATATTCAGGATAAGACCTAATATTGTCAGACCTATTTCCTGTTGGGATTTATCTCTGGTATTGAAGCAACTTTGCCTAGCTCCCTTTGAGCCATTACAAGAGGCTTTGCTAAGAAATCTCTCCCTTAAAGTTACTCTGCTACTGGCTGTAACATCTGCCAAGCGTGTGGGAGAACTTCAGGCTTTATCCGCAACTGAACCCTATATTCAGTTCCTTCCGGACAGGGTAATACTAAGACTTTTACCTTCTTTCAGGCCTAAGGTTCAGACTTTTGACAATCTGAACCAGAGCATTGTGCTTCCGGCATATTCTCCGGATAATTCAGAGTTGGAACACGAATTTGGTAGCCTTGACCTGGTCCGAGCTCTGTCTATTTATCTAGATAGAACAAGCTCTTTCAGGAAGAAGGAGAATCTCTTAATCCTGTACTGTGGAAAGAACAAAGGGAAGAAGGCCTCTAAGCCTTCTATTTCCCGGTGGATCTGTGATTGCATTTACACTTACTATGCCCAAACAGATGTTCCACCACCTGATTCTTTCAGGGCACACTCCACTAGAGCCATTTCTACTTCTTGGGCAGAGAGATGTGCAATTCCCATCGACCAGAAATGTCAGTCGGCTACATGGAGCACCCCGGTCACGTTTTTCAAACACTATAGGCTAGATGCTCAATCTTCAAGGCAAACAGCGTTTGCCACTACAGTTCTGGACTCTGCCAGACAGGGAGGCCCACCCTAGGGGGAAGACTACTTGCTAACTCCCCATCTGTCGTGCTGCTCATGGACGATAGGGAAGCTTTGGTTATGTACGATAACCTGTTTTCCCTTAGTCCATGAGCAGCAGAAGACTCCCTCCCTATGCACTATTTGTTTCTGTATTGCTTTATAATTTACTCATGGAGGTGGGGGCTTATCCCTCCTTATACTCACTGGGGGAGGGATTAATTAAGATTTATAATTGGGTCATTAAATATTCCCAAGCGTCCTGTAGAGCACACGGGGGCAAAATCACCCCCATCTGTTGTGCTGCTCATGGACTAAGGGAAAACAGGTTATCGTACATAACCAAAGCATAATACTGCCTCCTATGTACAAGAATATAACTACTATAATACTGCCTCCTATGTACAAGAATATAACTATTATAATACTGCCCCCTATGTACAAGAATATAACTACTATAATACTGCTCCTATGTACAAGAATATAACTACTATAATACTGCTCCCTATGTACAAGAATATAACTACTATAATACTGCCTCCTATGTGCAAGAATATAAGTACTATAATACTGCTCCTATGTACAAGAATATAACTACTATAATACTGCTGCTATGTACAAGAATATAACTACTATAATACTGCTCCTATGTGCAAGAATATAAGTACTATAATACTGCTCCTATGTACAAGAATATAACTACTATAATACTGCTCCTATGTACAAGAATATAACTGCTATAATACTGCTCCTATGTACAAGAATATAACTACTATAATACTGCCTCCTATGTACAAGAATATAACTACTATAATACTGCTCCTATGTACAAGAATATAACTACTATAATACTGCTCATGTGTACAAGAATATAACTACTATAATACAGCCTCCTATGTACAAGAATATAACTACTATAATACTGCCTCCTATGTACAAGAATATAACTACTATAATACTGCCTCCTATGTACAAGAATATAACTACTATAATACTGCTCCTATGTACAAGAATATAACTACTATAATACTGCTCCTATGTACAAGAATATAACTACTATAATACTGCTCCTATGTACAAGAATATAACTACTATAATACTTCTCCTATGTACAAGAATATAACTACTATAATACTGCTCCTATGTACAAGAATATAACTACTATAATACTGCTCCTATGTACAAGAATATAACTACTATAATACAGTCCTCTATGTCTGGTTGTCAGTGCTGCCTCCTCTGAGTAGTGGTGGATCTTCAGCTCTCGGTGTTAAGGACGGTATAGTTGATGTTATTGTGTAGCTGTTTTCTATGTTACTATACACATCCTGTGGCTGATCATTGTCATGTAGGGCTAGAATCACGTCTTCGGAGGCCTTGTCTACACTACTGTCCCCGGGGCCGTGTCTCTGTGGCATGCTAATTATAGAGAATCATAACCGGCAAGAATGTGGTAGTCATGGACCATAACATCCAGAGCAGGAGGCCTGGAGCATAGCGCAGTACCTGGGCCGGTAGCTGTAGTTTTAGGGCCATGCAGGATTTGGCAGAGTGATGGGAACCTTGTAGAGAGCAGTCATACAGACAATACAGCTCGGGCCTCACCTGTGAATGAATGCAGGCTTGTGTGTCAGGCTGGGCCCTGAGCCATAATCTGTCACTGTGAGCCAACACTAAGCCCCGGATCTGTACAGAATGTGAACCATGGCCAAGAGGTGAGGTGGGTAGGAGAGGACTCTCTGCATTGTTCTAGGTTATACCAGCATGCGCCATATCACTATATACAAGAAGATGTATAACTTATACCAGCTGTACATATATAATTATATACAGGAGATACCCAGGTTATACTAGCATGCTCCATATCACTATATACAAGAAGATGTATAACTTATACCAGCTGTACATATATAATTATATACAGGAGATACCCAGGTTATACTAGCATGCTCCATATCACTATATACAAGAAGATGTATAACTTATACCAGCTGTACATATATAATTATATACAGGAGATACCCAGGTTATACCAGCATGCTCCATATCACTATATACAAGAAGATGTATAACTTATATTAGCTGTACATATATAATTATATACAGGAGATACCCAGGTTATACCAGCATGCTCCATATCACTATATACAAGAAGATGTATAACTTATATTAGCTGTACATATATAATTATATACAGGAGATACCCAGGTTATACCAGCATGCTCCATATCACTATATACAAGAAGATGTATAACTTATACCAGCTGTACATATATAATTATATACAGGAGATACCCAGGTTATACCAGCATGCTCCATATCACTATATACAAGAAGATATATAACTTATACCAGCTGTACATATATAATTATATACAGGAGATACCCAGGTTATACCAGCATGCTCCATATCACTATATACAAGAAGATATATAACTTATAGCAGCTGTACATATATAATTATATACAGGAGATACCCAGGTTATACCAGCATGCTCCATATCACTATATACAAGAAGATGTATAACTTATACCTGCTGTACATATATAATTATATACAGGAGATACCCAGGTTATACCAGCATGCTCCATATCACTATATACAAGAAGATGTATAACTTATACCAGCTGTACATATATAATTATATACAGGAGATACCCAGGTTATACCAGCATGCTCCATATCACTATATACAGAAGATGTATAACTTATACCAGCTGTACATATATAATTATATACAGGAGATACCCAGGTTATACCAGCATTCTCCATATCACTATATACAAGAAGATATATAACTTATACCAGCTGTACATATATAATTATATACAGGAGATACCCAGGTTATACCAGCATGGTCCATATCACTATATACAAGAAGATATATAACTTATACCAGCTGTACATATATAATTATATACAGGAGATTACCCAGGTTATACCAGCATGGTCCATATCACTATATACAAGAAGATATATAACTTATAGCAGCTGTACATATATAATTATATACAGGAGATACCCAGGTTATACCAGCATGCTCCATATCACTATATACAAGAAGATGTATAACTTATACCTGCTGTACATATATAATTATATACAGGAGATACCCAGGTTATACCAGCATGCTCCATATCACTATATACAAGAAGATGTATAACTTATACCAGCTGTACATATATAATTATATACAGGAGATACCCAGGTTATACCAGCATGCTCCATATCACTATATACAAGAAGATGTATAACTTATACCAGCTGTTCATATATAATTATATACAGGAGATACCCAGGTTATACCAGCATGCTCCATATCACTATATACAGAAGATGTATAACTTATACCAGCTGTACATATATAATTATATACAGGAGATACCCAGGTTATACCAGCATGCTCCATATCACTATATACAGAAGATGTATAACTTATACCAGCTGTACATATATAATTATATACAGGAGATACCCAGGTTATACCAGCATTCTCCATATCACTATATACAAGAAGATATATAACTTATACCAGCTGTACATATATAATTATATACAGGAGATACCCAGGTTATACCAGCATTCTCCATATCACTATATACAAGATGATGTATAACTTATACCTGCTGTACATATATAATTATATACAGGAGATACCCAGGTTATACCAACATGGTCCATATCACTATATACAAGAAGATGTATAACTTATACCAGCTGTACATATATAATTATATACAGGAGATACCCAGGTTATACCAGCATGCTCCATATCACTGTATACAAGAAGATGTATAACTTATACCAGCTGTACATATATAATTATATACAGGAGATACCCAGGTTATACCAGCATGCTCCATATCACTATATACAAGAAGATGTATAAGTTATACCAGCTGTACATATATAATTATATACAGGAGATACCCAGGTTATACCAGGGTCTTGTCGCTGTTTACGTTGCTCGGTGTCCTGTTTGTTCTCGCTTCATTTTACTTTTTTACAATAATCCTGGACCAAACAAAGAGAAGTTACTGTATGTTACTGGCAGAAGATGATTCAGGTCCTGGTTAGGACAGTCCAGTCAGTTATTGGCTCCTGTCAGTCTGTGACTTTATTGCATCCACCCCCATGAAATAGGTCCAGCTTCTACAATTAGTGAACCTAGGATGTCATATTACAGCAGTACACCATGTGGCAGCTACAGGTTCCTTGAAGACCAGCATTGGCTGGAGAATCTATGCAACTCTTTCCTCTCCAGAGGATGTTCTGTCCTCGGTGGCAGTATTCATTCACAAAATGGGGGCTCATGTTCTGCTATTTCAAGGGACCAATAATTTTTGTTCTTTGTGCAGCATGCAACTGAGAGACTTTGAGCCCCCTCAGTAGGAAGCGAGGGTACTTATATGATGTCATCAAGAAGATTTGTCTCTGAATGTGCAGATTCAGTTTAGTATTTTTAAATTACATGAAATCCTAGTATTACTATGCTTAAAGGCTATGAACACCTTCAGAGGCAATTTTGTTTATGACTGTATTTGACTCATTTTTGGCTAAAAATCATATTTTCAATTGGACTTTATTAAAAATATTGAGCTGTTCTGTCGCAAAATGTTAACTGTTTTTCTAACTGTGTGACTGCTAATTTCACGTTCACTTTGTGCCGGTCATCTGATAAACCTTATCTCTAAACTACTAAGAGGTCATAAACACTTACTTAAACCACATTCTTATCAGTAAGATAATAGCTGTGCTGAGTGTTTATAATGTCAGAGAGAAAGGAGCCGTCAGCTCCACAACTAACAGCACAGAGAAAAAATCCACAGGCTGCTACTAGAGCATCTCAGCTCAGTACAGAACAAATGGCTTCATATTTTTCATTAAAAAAATTTGTACAATGCAATAAAAAAATGTCCCAAAAAATGTACATACACATTTACACAAGGACTTCATCAGTGGCATACATATTTAACACACAAAATGTAGCCCCCCATCCATCCCTTACCCCACCCACTCAGAGAATTGGCAGTCTATATTCGCTCATCCCAAGTTGCCACCTTTCCCAACAAAAAATCTGGTACATATATGAAAAGAGCTAAATGCCTGGAGGAGAGAAGTGTTTTTTTAATTTTTTTTTATTAAAGTACTGATTATGGGGGTCTTATCTGACATGGGGATAGTATGAGCTCAGTTAAGACCCCCAAATCCTCATCAGACCCCCACAAAATAACCCCACCCCCAGTGCTCACCTCACACATTAAAAATCAGACACTCCATGGTCAGATCTCCTTTATGTCAAATCACCCCCCCCCCCCACATGATCTCAGCATGGGGTGGGGGGGGGTCATCTGAGCATGGACTGTCATCTGCACGTGGACGGTCGTCTGAGCATGAGGGCTGTCATCCTAGCATGAGGGTTGTCATCTGAGCATGAGGGTTGTCATCTGAGCATGGGCGGTCGTCTAAGCATGAGGGTGTCATTTGAGAATGGGGCGGTGATCTGAGCATGGGGCGGTCATCTGAACATGGGGCAGTCATTTGAGCATGGGCGGTCATCTGAGCATGGGGCGGTCATCTGAGCATGGGGCAGTTATCTGAGCATGGGCGGTCATCTGAGCATGGGGCGGTCATCTGAGCATGGGGCAGTTATCTGAGCATGGGCGGTCATCTGAGCATGGGCAGTCATCTGAGCATGAGGGTGTCATCTGAGCATGGGCCAGTGATCTGAGCATGGGGCGGTCATCTGAGCATGAGGATGTCATCTAAGCATGGGGCAGTGATCTGAGCATAAGGCAGTCATCTGACAGATAGGAAAGGTGTTTTAAATACACTTTTAAATGTTTGAAAACTCAATTGCAGTAATACTGTCGTGTGCACGCATATTTGTGTAAATGTATACCTTGTGGCTCCTGGTAGTCATGTTTTTTTTTTGTGGCTCTTTGTGTCTTTAAGGTTGGCCACCCCTGATCTACATTAAAGACAAAAGCATTAACCACTGAGCTATATAGATCCACATTAAACTGCTATCACTCTATTGTAGCTAGAAACACACGCATTATGCATTCATATATCTCAGAAGTATCATTTTATTTATTTATACTTCTGCTGTATATGAATACCTAATGCAAGAGAAACTTCTATGAGGCTTTTCAGCGATAGTTTAACATTGAGCTCTATAGCTCAGTGGATAAGGGTTCTTGCCTTTAATGTAGATGGGTGTTCAAACCCCCACAGCAACATTTTAAAAATAGAGTCTTAATTAGACTTAAATACACATAACGTAGTGTCCCCAAGCATACTGACAATGCTTGCGGATACCCTTTTCATGTTCATAGCACTGACTCCATATATGGACACAGCCATATATGGAGTCAGAGCAGTGACTCCTAAGCCTGGGAAGTCCCGGACTCCGGAGTCCAGACAGCGATCTGAAGCAGGGGGCCCCTTATAGGATCAGGGCCCTGGGCAATTGCCCAGTTTGCCCCCCTCCTCAACGCTGGCCCCGTTTACAGGGAGAGACAGGGAGGCAGTACTATCTGTATCTACATCATTTACAGGGAGAGACAGGGAGGCAGTACTATCTGTACCTACATCATTTACAGGGAGAGACAGGGAGGCAGTACTATCTGTATCTACATCATTTACAGGGAGAGACAGGGAGGCAGTACTATCTGTACCTACATCATTTACAGAGAGAGACAGGGAGGCAGTACTATCTGTACCTACATCATTTACAGGGAGAGACAGGGAGGCAGTACTATCTGTATCTACATCATTTACAGGGAGAGACAGGGAGGCAGTACTATCTGTACCTACATCATTTACAGAGAGAGACAGGGAGGCAGTACTATCTGTACCTACATCATTTACAGGGAGAGACAGGGAGGCAGTACTATCTGTATCTACATCATTTACAGGGAGAGACAGGGAGGCAGTACTATCTGTACCTACATCATTTACAGAGAGAGACAGGGAGGCAGTACTATCTGTACATACATCATTCACAGGGAGAGACAGGGAGGCAGTACTATCTGTACATACATCATTTAAAGGGCTATACAGGAGGCAGTACTATGTGTACCTACATTACTTCCATGGAGAGACAGGGAGGCAGTACTATCTGAACCTACATCATTTATAGGGAGAGACAGGGAGGCAGTACTATCTGTACATACATCATTTAAAGGGCTATACAAGGAGGCAGTACTATGTGTACCTACATTACTTCCATGGAGAGACAGGGAGGCAGTACTATCTGAACCTACATCATTTATAGGGAGAGACAGGGAGGCAGTACTATCTGTACCTACATCATTTACAGGGAGAGACAGGGAGGCAGTACTATCTATACCTACATCATTTACAGGAGGGGCAGTGCTATTTGTACCTATATCATTTAGAGGGGAGACAGTACTATCTATACCTACATCATTTACAGGTAGAGATAGGGAGGCAGTACTATTTGTATCTATATAATTTACAGGGTGAGACAGGGAGGCAGTACTATCTGTACTTATATAATTTATATGGAGAGACAGGGAGGCAGTACTATCTGTACTTATATAATTTACAGTGTGAGACAGGGAGGCAGTACTATCTGTACTTATATAATTTACAGGGTGAGACAGGGAGGCAGTACTATCTGTACCTACATCGTTTATAGGGAGAGACAGGGAGGCAGTACTATCTGTACCTACATGATTTACATGGTGAGACAGGGAGGCAGTACCATTATGTACCTACATCATTTACATGGTGAGACAGAGAGGCAGTACTATCTGTACCTACATCATTTACAGGTAGAGACAGGGAGGCAGTACTATCTGTACCTACATTATTTACAGGATGAGACAGGGAGGCAGTACTATCTGTACCTACATCATTTACATGGAGAGACAGAGAGGCAGTACTATCTGTACCTACATTATTTACAGGATGAGACAGAGAGGCAGTACTATCTGTACCTACATCATTTATAGGTAGAGACAGGGAGGCAGTACGATCTGTACCTACATTATTTACAGGATGAGACAGGGAGACAGTACTATCTGTACCTACATCATTTACAGGGAGAGACAGGGAGGCAGTACTATCTGTACCTACATCATTTACAGGGAGAGACAGGGAGGCAGTACTCTCTGTACCTACATCATTTACAGGAAGAGACAGGGAGGCAGTACTATCTGTACCTACATCATTTACAGGGAGAGACAGGAAGGCAGTACTATCTGTACCTACATCATTTACAGGTAGAGACAGGAAGGCAGTACTATCTGTACCTACATCATTTAGAGGGGGAGACAGGAAGGTAGTACTATCTGTACCTATATCATTTACAGGGAGAGACAGGGAGGCAGTACTATCTGTACCTACATCATTTACAGGGAGAGACAGGGAGGCAGTACTATCTGTACCTACATCATTTACAGAGAGAGACAGGGAGACAGTACTATCTGTACCTACATCATTTACAGGGAGAGACAGGGAGGCAGTACTATCTGTACTTACATCATTTACAGGTAGAGACAGGGAGGCAGTACTATCTGTACCTACATCATTTACATAGAGAGACAGGGAGACAGTACTATCTGTACCTACATCATTTAAATAGAGAGACAGGGGGGCAGTACTATCTGTACTTACATCATTTACAGGTAGAGACAGGGAGGCAGTACTATCTGTACCTACATCATTTACAGGGAGAGACAGGGAGGCAGTACTATCTGTACCTACATCATTTACAGGGAGAGACAGGGAGGCAGTACTATCTGTACCTACATCATTTACAGGGAGAGACAGGGAGGCAGTACTATCTGTACCTACATCATTTACAGGGAGAGACAGGGAGGCAGTACTATCTGTACCTACATCATTTACAGGGAGAGACAAGGAGGCAGTACTATCTGTACCTACATCATTTACAGGGAGGCAGTACTATCTGTACCTACATCATTTACAGTTAGAGACAAGAAGGCAGTACTATCTGTACCTACATCATTTAGAGGGAGAGACAGGGAGGCAGTACTATCTGTACCTACATCATTTACAGGGAGGCAGTACTATCTATATCTACATCATTTACAGGAGAGACAGGGAGGCAGTACTATCTGTACCTACATCATTTACAGGGAGAGACAGGGAGGCAGTACTATCTGTACCTACATCATTTACAGGGAGAGACAGGGAGGCAGTACTATCTATACCTACATCATTTACAGGGAGAGACAGGGAGGCAGTACTATCTGTACCTACATCATTTACAGGGAGAGACAGGGAGGCAGTACTATCTGTACCTACATCATTTACAGGGAGAGACAGGGAGGCAGTACTATCTGTACCTACATCATTTACAGGGAGAGACAGGGAGGCAGTACTATCTGTACCTACATCATTTACAGGGAGAGACAGGGAGGCAGTACTATCTGTACCTACATCATTTACATAGAGAGACAGGGAGGCAGTACTATCTGTACCTACATCATTTACAGGGAGAGACAGGGAGGCAGTACTATCTGTACCTACATCATTTACATAGAGAGACAGGGAGACAGTAATATCTGTACCTACATCATTTACAGGGAGAGACAGGGAGGCAGTACTATCTGTACCTACATCATTTACATAGAGAGACAGGGAGGCAGTACTATCTGTACCTACATCATTTACAGGGAGGCAGTACTATCTGTACCTACATCATTTACAGAGAGAGACAGGGAGGCAGTAGTATCTGTACCTACATCATTTACAGGAAGAGACAGGGAGGCAGTACTATCTGTATCTACATCATTTACAGAGAGAGACAGGGAGACAGTACTATCTGTACCTACATCATTTACAGGGAGAGACAGGGAGGCAGTACTATCTGTACTTACATCATTTACAGGTAGAGACAGGGAGGCAGTACTATCTGTACCTACATCATTTACATAGAGAGACAGGGAGACAGTACTATCTGTACCTACATCATTTAAATAGAGAGACAGGGGGGCAGTACTATCTGTACTTACATCATTTACAGGTAGAGACAGGGAGGCAGTACTATCTGTACCTACATCATTTACAGGGAGAGACAGGGAGGCAGTACTATCTGTACCTACATCATTTACAGGGAGAGACAGGGAGGCAGTACTATCTGTACCTACATCATTTACAGGGAGAGACAGGGAGGCAGTACTATCTGTACCTACATCATTTACAGGGAGAGACAGGGAGGCAGTACTATCTGTACTTACATCATTTACAGGGAGAGACAGGGAGGCAGTACTATCTGTACCTACATCATTTACAGGAAGAGACAGGGAGGCAGTACTATCTGTACCTACATCATTTACAGGGAGAGACAGGGAGGCAGTACTATCTGTACCTACATCATTTACAGGGAGAGACAGGGAGGCAGTACTATCTGTACCTACATCATTTACAGGAAGAGACAGGGAGGCAGTACTATCTGTACCTACATCATTTACAGGGAGAGACAGGGAGGCAGTACTATCTGTACCTACATCATTTACAGGAAGAGACAGGGAGGCAGTATTACTAAAAGGGTGTTTCCTATTGCCTTGATGCACTAATCAGAGAAGATATTATTCCTTTTATTTCCCCCTTCACCTCAGTTATCCTTTTTTTACAACTTTCTGCATATGCTACATGATATATAGACATTAAAGGATTAGATACAGCAGTTTGGCAGACAGTATCACATATGACAGGCTCAGATACTCAGGCAGCACCTGTGCTCAGATAGACATAAGGGGCAGGAACACTTAATCTCCGCTCTCCTGCTGAGTCCTGTGCTGTCAAGGACACCCTATGTTCACTCCTAGGTATTAACATAACAATGGTCTGGTCGGCCCCTGGAGTGACTGTTCACACTAGAGCTCCCGGGTGCCCGGTTACCTAGCAGCCCTGTTTACCTGTGGTATGTGCAGCTTCACCTGTGGCATGCAGAACACACCTGAGCGCGTGAGCCTGACACTGATCCTGGGATTCTGATACCAATCTCCAGCACTGAGGCCGATATCAGCAGGAGCAGCACCGCAGGCAGGTACGACCTCCGCTCAGGTGCGGATAAGGGGGTCACTTACTTCTGGGTGCCCTGTACTCATTGTGGCTGAGACCCTCAATCAGCAGCTTTGTCACATGATGCTGTTGGGGGTCATCTGATGCCAAGAGTTCAATACAAGGGGTCCCACATTATAAGAAGGTGTTCTAACATCGGAGGACCCCTTAATGTTCTGCCCCTGTTGTGTGTGCCATAAACATGTCAGTGTCAGGAGAGGCGTCTGGGTGTCAGGATCTGCATTCCTTCAGTATTTAGATGTTAAGTGGTTACAATGTATCCGGAGTTCAGGTGTTTATCTCACAGAGGATTATGTAGAGTGGAAACAATTGTAGCAATCAGTGACCGGAAGTCTTAAGTCTAGGGCTGCACGGCGACAAGAATCATGTGACAAAAAGGTTACAACTACATCAATGTCGCGCAACATTTTTTGTAATGATAGTCAACGGTGTCAAACTGCGACATGCTGCGACTGCAACACGACAGTCGCACAAAAATCCAACTCGGATGTTTTTTTTTTTGCGATGTCGTGTTGCAGTATGTAGCATGTAGCATGTCGCAGTGCGACACCATTGACTATCATTACAAAAAATGTGGCACAATTTTTTGGCGTCACATGTCACCGTATAGCCCTAGAGAGTTTTTTCAGAGTCTGGATGCCAACAAGAATGTTCCCATTCACTGAAAGGAAGCAGAGATCTTGAAAATTAAGAGGAGTGAAACAAAATCTATTAAAAAGCAGCAGAACTTTCAATTTTTCATTCTATCTATCTCCTATCTATCTATCTATCTATCTATCTAATATCTATCTATCTATCTATCTATCTATCTATCTAATATCTATCTATCTATCTAATATCTATCTATCTATCTATCTATCTATCTTCTATCTATCTATCTATCTATCTATCTATCTATCTATCTATCTATCTATCTAATATCTATCTATCTATCTATCTATCTATCTATATCATATCTATCTATCTATCTATCTATCTATCTATTATCTATCTATCTATCTATCTATCTATCTATCTATCTATCTAATATCTATCTATCTATCTATCTATCTATCTATCTAATATCTATCTATCAATCTATCTAATATCTATCTATCTATCTATCTATCTATCTATCTATCTATCTATCTATCTAATATCTATCTATCTATCTATCTAATATCTATCTATCTATCTATCTATCTAATATCTATCTATCTATCTAATATCTATCTATCTAATATCTATCTATTGATTGTAGGATTTGTATGATGTTGTCACTGCTATCAGATATACCATGTGGCGGTATTATTTTGGTACTGTATAGCACCGGCATGTGGCGGTATAGTTTGCTGTGTGTACGGTATTATTTGTATACTTTGTGGCAGTGCTGTTTATGTACTGATTGTGGTATTATTAGGACTCTGTCTACACTGGTCCTGGTCATACCTTTATAATGATGCAGGAATCGGCATACAGCCCTTTAATAGGCGGCGTATTATCAGATATTCTGGATTATTGGTTGATCAAAGAGAAAACGCCATAAACGGTAATTTTCATTTGTAATCTGTTTCTATTCCTTTGTTTTATGATCTCTCTTCACGTTCCTGACCTATCGAAAGGCATTTCAGTGCCCATAGGGGTAACCATGCCGCTTGTCCCCAACCCGGTATGACATGTAAATGCACTGCCAGTCTTTACTGCTATTTTAGCATTCTATTCATGAAGAGCTCTATAGAAAACATATCATTATCAGGAGAAAGCAGTAGCCGCAATTTATGGGGACCTTTTGGAGATGGAGTTGCTATGTGCTAGATGTTGGTATACAGTTCTGCTAATGCCGAAGTAATTGCCTATGATGGGGATATGACTCACAATCGACGGTCTTCCCCTGAGGGTTGGTTGACTGGTTTCTGAAATCTCCATTGTTTTGGCTGACCAGCAGCTCCATGGGACTAGCACTAGGACCATGTGGACCATACACCTGGATCTTTAAGAAGGTATTTCACCCTCCACATACTTCCA
The DNA here is from genome assembly GCA_900303285.1 of Rhinella marina. NCBI lineage: Eukaryota > Metazoa > Chordata > Amphibia > Anura > Bufonidae > Rhinella > Rhinella marina. The sequence goes on from ONZH01020185.1 coordinate 16,097, forward strand.
TAGAATTTGATCCTTGGCTCAAGGTGACCTAATTCTGGCTAATGAGGGGATTAGCACTTGTTGTCACGCAGGGAATCCCCGGCCCGTTCATGCTATTACAGCTCCGCAACGTGTCTTCATACCGTAATAACAGGTTATAACAGCCAGCAGTCAGATTACGACAGCCAGGAATTTCCAGGCACTCTCTATAGAGCTGAATGGAGATCCTGATTACAGTTAATATCTCGTAATGTAATGACTTAATGATATGTATAGTGACTCAATGGAGAGGTGGGGGCGGTACTCCTCTTCTTAGGCCTCTTTGACACGTCAGTAAATCACGTACGTGCACTGTGCATGGACCGCGCACATATCCATTGACTTTATTGTCCCTATTAACACGTCAGTGGTTTTCCGTGAGTCATGGTGACACCTGGGGGGCACACCCTATTTGTGTCCATGTTTCCGAATCCCTCGGGCACATAATAGCCTGAAAATCATGGATGCAACACGTATGTCATCTGTTTTCATAGACCATTGGTAGGAGATGCCCTGGAACTTAATTTTAGGCCTAGCAGTGTCCATGCAATAGGGATGACACACGGAGGGCAAAAGTATGGCACACGGACCAAACGCGGATCCTTCTACTCTATCTGACAACAGATGTTGAGGAAAAAAGGATTGGGTATGTTGGAATTCAGCGTGCCCGATTGTTTTTTTTCTCAAAGGAGATAGGCCTCATGCACACGACCGTATGAAAAAACGGATCCGCTGAAAATACGGATGACGTCCGTGTGCATTCCGTATTTTGCGGAACGGAACAGCTGGCCCCTAATAGAACAGTCCTATCCTTGTCCGTAATGCGGACAATAATAGGACATGTTCTATTTTTTTGCGGAACGGAAATACGGACATGCACGCGGAGTAACTTCCGTTTTTTTTGCGGACCCATTGAAATGAATGGTTCGGCATACGGTCCGCAAAAATAACGGAACGGACACGGAAAGAAAATACGTTCGTGTGCATGAGCCCATAAGCAGTGGCTTATTACCGTCTCCCCACTGGGAACACATGCATGCTCAGCCCAGCTGAGTGTGCGTGTGTGCAGGGAGGTCCGGAGGAATGTCCGACCCTTTGGCTGACAGCGTCTAAAGACCTCCTTAAGAAATTACCAAGGAGAAAGTGGAAGCTCAGGGCAATGTCTTCATTAATAAAAACTTGAACCACACCACCCGAATACTATAACCATAGTACCCACAGCGACAACCACAGTTCACCTTAATTCCAGTGCCCAATGACAGTACCAGACTCAGTGCTGCCCAGGACATTGACAGCTATAGTGCCCCTTTAGAAGTTGTATCAATAGTGCCCCATAATTGCAATATAATACTCCCATAACAGTGCCTTGAGAACTGGCACCCATATCAGTGACAGCCACAGTACCCTCTCCTGACCCCTAGTGGAGGACAGACTTGATTAAAAGCAATCTTTTAGTAATTTTGACCAGGCTAAACTGCTTCCAGCACCCGGTAGGGGATGGAGAGAACAGGACAAGCATAGCTTCTGTGGAGCTTTTATTACCAGAAGCAGTGTGAATATGAAGTTTTATTCTGCCAGATTCAGCACAGGAGGAGGAGCTTCTTTGTGACATTAGCGACTTCACAGACCCGCCCCTCTGCTCTGAGTGACAGCTGTAGCATCCAACCAGGCGATCACTACAGCTGTCACCCAGAGCAGAGGGGAGGGGCTCTGACACAGCTCAATGCAGAGCCCATCCTTAAAGGGGTATTCCGAGAGCACAGGTCATCAGTTAAAATACCTCAGAAAACCCCTTTAAACCTCTCTTCTGAAGACTAAGTACATTTAAAGGGGATTCCTTAATTGCTGTATAATAAAAATTTCTTCGGCTGTCTAATATACATTGGGACAGATTTAGCACTGAAGCTGCGGCAGACTGCTGTGTCACGTGCCGTGCACCACATTTATCACGTGACTTATATGTTTTTTATGCCTCGCTCGACAGCCTGGCTTCAAGCAAAAGGGGGGCGTGATCTGAAAGGCGACACCCTGCCAAAATTGTAAAAAATTCTGGCACACGGTAAGCCAACTAAGGGCTTATGCACACGTACATATTTTTTTTTCAGTTTTCTTTTTTTTGCGGCCCATATGCGGAACCATTCACTTCAATGAGTCCTCAAAAAACTTAAATGACTCTGTGTGCATTCCGTATCCATATATCCGCATGGCCGTACTATAGTGTGGTGGTTCAGACCTGCACCAGATCACAGGGGCTCAGGCTGGATGATAAATGTGGTGAAGGGACGGACACTTTTCTCTGACTCCATTACCTTGAGACAGATTTATACAGCAGAATTGTGCAAAAATTCTTAGGTCCTGCCCCTTTCTAGTGAAGCCCCACCTACATTCCACTAAGCCACACCCCCTTGTCAAGACTGTCGGGAAAAGTGTAGAAACTCTAGAATTAAATTTGCACCACTTTTTAGGCACATTTTGGAGCAGACACATTAGTAACTAGGTTTGTGTAGTGTACATTTATACTGAATGTTAGACAGGATTATTATATCTGCCCCATGTGCTTCAATTCCCCACTGGCTTCAGTATCTCTGCTTGTTGTCAGTGAGAACAGGGACGCTCACAGGGTCGGAGGACAGGTAATGTTTCCAGCTGCTGAGAAGTTGTTACAATTGTATCCATAGATACAGCCGGAACTCCAGACTGATACATTTCACCTGCGCTGATACAATGTATGCTGTGTTCAAATGGCGGCATTTCAACATGGATGTCGGCGCATGTTCCGCGCCAAATTCAATATCCAATCTGCATCCCATTTCTTGCAGTTGCACTCTGCTTTTCATATGTTCATGTGCACATAACCCTGACCACCCCAGTATATGCTGATGTGTCCCATTTAGGCCTCATCCACATGTCCGTTTTTGTGTGCTGTCCGCATTTTTCATGGACAGAACACGTATTCATTGCTTTAAATGTATCTATTCACATTTCAGCATTTTTTACTGACCGTGACATGCACTACTTTGATCCGTGATGCGGACCCAGCACGCCCATTGAAGTCTATGGGTCCGTGAAAATCACTGACACACATCCGTGTTGTGTCAGTGTTGCGTCCGTTTTTCACTGAAGTCTAATAGGAGATTCTTTGGAAATTAATTTTCAGCTGAGCAACGTCAGTGAATTACGGATTACACACGGATGGTAAAAACGGACACGGATCCTTTATGGACATCTTCACGGATGAAACACGTACTCTTACGGATGTGACGCTGACATGCACTGCAGCGCAGAGGATCGCTGAATAGCGGCTGAAAGCTGCGGCCACGCCGAGGAGGGACATGTTCGTTCTCGGCGATGCCGCAGCTTCAAGCCGCAATCCTCAGAGCTGCCTCCAATTGAACGAGAAGCAGAAAGGACGCGGCTGTTGGCGGGATTTCAGGGAAATTTTGGTGCGTCTGTCTGCGATAAAATTCCGCTGGAAAAAAAAAAAGAAAACGCCGTGTGAATGGCCCCTTACAGAGGATTATCTGGACTGGACACAATTGTAACAAACCCTCAGCTGTGAGCAGTAGTAGGCCTGGAATGTAAATGAGGATGTTTCCATTCACTGACAGCAAGCAGAGAACTCCTGTAGTTGACCCTCGGTTTAGGTGACATGCTCCCAAATCCCGGACGAGCCTCCACAAGTGGCTAATAACCGTTCTAAATTTATCCGTAACGGTCGTTTTATTTACTGCGGTCGCGATAATTGTGTTGATGAGGGAGAAGCGGCGTATCCCCCGCTGACGTATCTAAGCCCAGAGCTGCAGCCAAATCTATCTGCGAGGCTTCAGCCGGTGGAGATCTGGTGCCAAGTCCCAGGAGGGCAAGTGACACCTGAGACGACGAGCGTCATGTGCTGTCAATGGGGAGGGGGGGGGGGGGACGCTGCAACAAAGGACGGCACCATGTTATACCCATGTAACCGGTTACATAACATTAGTCAATGACCGAGGAGGCGGAGGGGGGATTACAGCGGGACTCTACTGTGAGCCTGATAATACAAAGGGGTCAATCAGAGGAGTAAGCTGGAGCCCCCCACCTCTCTGCGATTATCGGACCCCCTCTGGCACCAGAGCCAGGACCCTGTACCCCCTATGGCTCTTCCTGCAGAGCAATGTGATGTGTAAGAGGAGGAGTGAGGGAAGCGACAACTGCTCCGTGCTCATTTCTGCCTTACAAAACAGGTTGTCAGAGAAGAAAAAAACATCAGTAAGGGCGCATTCACACGTCCGTGACCCATCCGCATTTGATCTTTGGCTCCATGATTTTCAGTCCATGTGTCTTCCATGTTGCTGGGATGAAAACTGGTTTCTTCTAGCAACGATCCATGAAAACCACAGACCAAACAAGGAATGGCATCCATGTTGTGTCCATGGTTTTCCCAGACCCATAGATTATAATTCGCAAGGGATCTGTAATCACAGACAAAATAGGGCAACAAGCTAATACTGCCATATAATACCACCATATACTGCCATATAATACCACCATATAGTACCAAGGAAATACTGTCATATAATACCACCATATAGTGCCAAGGAAATACTGCCATATAATACCACCATATACTGCCGTATAATACCACCATATAGTGCCAAGGTAATACTGCCCATACAATACCACCATATAGTGCCAAGGAAATACTGCCATATAATACCACCATATAGTGCCAAGGAAATACTGCCATATAATACCACCATATAGTGCCAAGGAAATACTGCCATATAATACCACCATATAGTGCCAAGGAAATACTGCCATATAATACCACCATATAGTGCCAAGGTAATACTGCCATATAATGGCACCATATACTGCCAAGGTAACACCACCATATAATACCACCATATATTGCCAAGGAAATACTGCCATATAATACCACCATATACTGCCAAGGTAACACCACCATATAATACCACCATATATTGCCAAGGTAATACTGCCATATAATACCACCATATACTGCCAAGGTAATACCGCCATATAATACGACCATATAGTGCCAAGGTAATACTGCCATATAATGGCACCATATACTGCCAAGGTAATACCTTCATATAATACCACCATATATTGCCAAGGTAATACTGCCATATAATGGCACCATATAGTGCCAAGGTTATACTGCCATATAATACCACCATATAGTGCCAAGGTAATACTGCCATATAATGGCACCATATAGTGCCAAGGTAATACCGCCATATAATACGACCATATAGTGCCAAGGTAATACTGCCATATAATACCACCATATACTGCCAAGGTAATACAGCCATATAATACGACCATATAGTGCCAAGGTAATACTGCCATATAATGGCACCATATACTGCCAAGGTAATACCTCCATATAATACCACCATATAGTGCCAAGGTAATACCGCCATATAATGCCACCATATAGTGCCAAGGTAATACTGCCATATAATGGCACCATATACTGCCAAGGTAATACCTCCATATAATACCACCATATAGTGCCAAGGTAATACCACTATATAATACCATCATATAGTGCCAAGGTAATACCACCATATACAGCCTAGGTAATACCACCATATAATACCACCATATAGTGCCAAGGTAATACCACCATATAATACCACCATATAGTGCCAAGGTAATCCCGCCATATAATACTACCATATAGTAGCCAAATATTATGTATAACAAAAATGCTCCCTTATGAAGACAGGAATATACCCGCCATATATTGTGGTCTGTCTTGTCTGGAGACATTGGGGGTCATTTACTAACATCCCTATTCCAGTTCTTAGTTTAAAAAAATCACAAGACTTTTTGAACACTGTTGTCATGTGACAATATTCTATTGTACGGGCGTTTTTACTCTGTCATCGCCACTTGAGAATGCCGGGTGCCGATTTACTACCAGTTACCCCTGGACATAGACATAAAAGAGGAGTCCGGGGCCGGTGTAGTTTGCTCTCCAGGTACACGGACTGCCTGTGCGTAAAGAGCCGGTCTGTGATAAATGACCCCCATTACATACTGTGAATATGTTGTAAATTTTAACCGTTTTTAACCGTTTCACACCCAGGCTGCCCATAGATAAGGATCTGTGCTGGATGCAATGGGAAAAAAGCCCTAGATAGAGGCAGGGACTGTGCATTTCTAGGAAGCCTGGGCGACTCTGGGACTATGAATCCGGCAAAAGGAGGAAGCAGAGGTCAGAGGTCAGAGGTGTAACTGGCTGACATAGGAGGAAAACAGTGACAGGACCCTGCGCTACAACGTATTAAAGGGGTATTCCGGTTACATTAAAGAAGAACTCCCGCAAAAATTTTTATTCCATGTCCTGCTAGAAATGTACATGATGTAATCTGTAGTGAATGTCATTTTCTTACCAGTGTCTGTATTTGTGAGTTATATCTCCCTGATGTTTCTCATCTGTGTCATGTGACCAGCAATCAGACTCATCAACTCACACATAGACTTATGTGTGGACAGGAAGTCTATTTCTCTATGTATTCCTATTGGAGCCTCACTCTCAGTCTCATAGGAATGAATAGAGAAGTAACTGACTTCCTGTCCTGGGTCAGTTGGAGATCAGGGAGTTGGTCACATGACACAGCTACAATTAGAAGAGAGGGGATAACTCACAATTTCAGCCTCTGATAAGAAGATGACAATCACTACAGATTACATCATGCACCTTTCTAACAGGTCAGAGAATAAAAATTTTTGCGGGAGTTCTTCTTTAAGTTACCCCCATCCAATGTAAGTGTGCCGGCCAGGTCCGTTCTGTGGACTGCAAATTGTGGTCTGCAATGCACGGGCACTGACTGTAGGGCCGCCGCATGCAGACGCAGACCCATTCACTTGCATGCACTACTTTTTTGCAGTGTAGAGGCATGGACAGAACCCCACGGAAGCACTCCGTGATGCTTCCATGGGGTTCTGTGCCTTTGTTCCGCACCGACCTTCCGTTTAGCGAAACAGAGGCATGGAACCCCATGGAAGCACCGCGGAGTGCTTCCGTGGGGTTCTGTCCATGCCTCTACACTGCAAAAAAGTAGTGCATGCAAGTGAATGGGTCCGCGTCTGCATGCGGCGGCCCTACAGTCAGTGCATGGGCATGAGGCCTTATTCTCATAGCCCGCGAGTATTGTGTGGGTATATTGTTTTATTACTGTCTGATCATCCAGAATCAGATCGTCTGGATTAAGGGAATTACTATAGAAAAGTTTTTTTAAAAAATAAGATTACTGCGCCTTTAAATTCTGCAATGGAAAAAACAAGTGCAGTATCGGGAAGCTGGCTGCGGAGCGGTGACTTCATGCGGTGCCGTTTCCTTAGTCGCTCTGTCAATGTTTACAGCGACCTGAGTGATGGGCCACGGATTCTCTGTAAATGGAGCACATACCTCCTCACGAATGGACCTTACAACTTTCTAATAAACTTTGTATTTTTTCTTATTTTTTTCAATATCTCTGCTTACTGTCAGTGAACGGGACTGAAAACCCTGTACTAACCCCATACTTCTCACAGAGGAGGGTTTGTTACAGTTGTATCCTCTCCAGACACAATCCTCTGAGGGGTAAACACACCAGCAGCACAAATCTGTCCTGTTCACAGTTTGTTACAATGTATCAGTGCAGGTCAAATGTATCCCCCTGGATGGACTATTGAGTGCAGGTCAAATGTATCCCCCTGGATGAACTATTAAGTGCAGGTCAAATGTATCCCCCCTGGATGAACTATTAAGTGCAGGTCAAATGTATCCCCCTTGGATGGACTATTGAGTGCAGGTCAAATGTATTCCCCTGGATGAACTATTAAGTGCAGGTCAAATGTATCCCCCCTGGATGAACTATTAAGTGCAGGTCAAATGTATCCCCCCTGGATGAACTATTAAGTGCAGGTCAAATGTATCCCCCCTGGATATTGAGTGCAGGCTGTATCCCCCAGGATGATGAACTGGGTGCTTCTGTGAGATTGATCCCCCTCAGTCAAATGTATCCCCTGATGTATTCCCTGACAGTGCAGTGTATCAGGTCCTTAAGTGCAGGTCAAATCTATTATAAGTCCTGGATGACCTCCTCAGTGCTGTATCCCCCTGGATGGACCTTGTATCCCCCCCCCTGGATGGACTATTAAGTGCAGGTCAAATGTATCCCCTGGATGGACTATTAAGTGCAGGTCAAATGTATCCCCCCTGGATGGACTATTAAGTGCAGGTCAAATGTATCCCCCTGGATGGACTATTAAGTGCAGGTCAAATGTATCCCCCTGGATGAACTATTAAGTGCAGGTCAAATGTATCCCCCTGGATGGACTATTCAGTGCAGGTCAAATGTATCCCCCTGGATGGACTATTAAGTGCAGGTCAAATGTATCCCCCTGAGTGGACTATTGAGTGCAGGTCAATGTATCCCCCTGGATGGACTATTGAGTGCAGGTCAAATGTATCCCCCTGGATGAACTATTAAGTGCAGGTCAAATGTATCCCCCCTGGATGGACTATTAAGTGCAGGTCAAATGTATCCCCCTGGATGGATGAACTATTAAGTGCAGGTTAAATGTATCCCCCCTGGATGACTGATGGACTATTAAGTGCAGGTCAAATGTATCCCCCCTGGATGGACTATTGAGTGCAGGTCAAATGTATCCCCCTGGATGGACTATTGAGTGCAGGTCAAATGTATCCCCCTGGATGAACTATTAAGTGCAGGTCAAAATGTATCCCCCCTGGATGGACTATTAAGTGCAGGTCAAATGTATCCCCCTTGGATGAACTATTAAGTGCAGGTTAAATGTATCCCCCCTGGATGGACTATTAAGTGCAGGTCAAATGTATCCCCCTGGAGGAACTATAAGTGCAGTCAAATGTATCCCCCCTGGATGGACTATTAAGTGCAGGTCAAATGTATCCCCCCTGATGGACTATTGAGTGCAGGTCAAATGTATCCCCCTGGATGGACTATTGAGTGCAGGTCAAATGTATCCCCCTGATGGACTATGATGCAGGTCAAATGTATCATCCTGGATGGACTATTGAGTGCAGGTCAAATGTATCCCCCTAGATGGACTATTGACGTGAGTGCAGGTCAAATGTATCCCCTGGATGGACTATTCAGCGTGCAGGTCAAATGTATCCCCCTGGATGGACTACTCCATCCAGCAGAAGGTTCCTGACTGCGGTGAGGTCTATGGCGGCTTTACTGTGTGATCCTCCTCCTCGCTAATCTCCTCCGCCTTTCTTTTAGGAATTTATGGAAGAACATAATGACAAGAAGTTTCCCGCAGGAGTCGTTCTATGACAGAAAACCCGCAAAGCTTCCGGCGACACCATGACCCACAATGATTATACAGCAGGTATGGAGGGCGGAGGGTTGGGCAGGGCCTCCGCTGTGACTGGTAATAGGTGAGAAAGAGGAAAGAATAATGAAGAGAAACATTGTGAAAAAATGTATCTAAGGGCTCATTCACACGACCGTATGTATTCTGTGGTCCGCAAAAACGGATCCGCAAAAAATACGGATGGCATCCGTGTGCATTCCGTATTTTGCGGAGCGGAACAGCTGGCCCCTAATAGAACAGTCCTATCCTTGTCCGTAATGTGGACAATAATAGGACACGTTCTATTTTTTTGCGGAACGGAAAACCAGACATATGGAAACGGAATGCACGTGGAGTAACTTCCGTTTTTTTTTTTGCGGACCCATTGAAATGAATGGTTCCGCATATGGTCCGCAAAAAAAACGGAACGGAAATTCAGTCGTGTGAATGAGCCCTAATACCGATCTTCTGTCACATCATGCTTATACTCTAGTCACATCCAAAGCTGCATGAAGACTTGCTGCGTCTTAGAATTGCTTTTTCCTTATGCTGACACAACACTAAGGGGGTCATTATCAGCCCAATGCCAGTTTTTGACCCCATTATTCGACTTTTTAATGCCTGAGCGACACATTTTTGGGAGTGGCGGGGCGCAGGCTGGTACCTCGGTCCTGGCAAATTTACTGACGTTTATGTCTGGAACCACGGGGACTGGCACAGTTTTCACTCCACTGCCTGCGCCTCGTCATAAATTAGGTGCTTCCTCCGACAGCGCCGGGCTATCAAAGATGACCCCCAATGTAAATTAGTGGAGGGAGCTCATTTGCATATTTTTTTTCCCCAGGAGGCATTGCCTGTTAGACCCCCCTATACCAGCTGGGCACAGTGGTGGGGGTTGTTCTGTCTTGACTCGCAGTTCAGGTACATAGCCAGCAGGGGGAGTACTGAGTTCTGCAGGAAACAGGAAACCAGCAACATTGGGAATGCAGCTTTGTATGTGACTGGAGTATAAGATACCATGAACATTTCTAGACTAAATTTTTCTTGGCTATTTCCCACATCCATGGAATTTCTGTACTGATGATGGAATACTGGAATTTAGCTTTTTCTTTATAACCCCCCTCCCCCTTCTTGTAATATATGACACAGCTATAAGGATATACTTGAAAATTCTCATTTTTGTATTTTATATTCCTTCCTGCTTTTCATCTTTCTATATTGGATTGCAAAAGTTTCCCTCTTTCATTGACATCTGGTGAGTTTCAATAAGTAAAAGGATAGCAGATAAATACTTTATACTTCTGCTTCTTTCACTTCTCCACCCCTCTCTTCAGGGTCTTTTCTTGTCTTGTCCTCTGGGTCTACATTAAAAGTGTGCAGGGAGGTTGTCAGACCTCCATCTGAGGCAGGGGTCAGGAACCTTCAGCATGCCAGTATTTAGTGAAACTACAACTCCCAGCATGCACACTTACTCTGCTGTTCGAGGAACTCTCATGGGAGTGTATGGAGCATACTGGGAGTTGCAGTTTCACAACAGCTGGAGTGTCGGAGGCGGAGGACCCCTGATCTAAGGATTCCAGTATCTGCTGCTGCCACCTACAAGCATTGCCTCTTCTTCAGAGCAGTTTTTTTCTGACAACTCTTTTCCTGCAATCATGCTGCAGCTATAGGACGGCTGGTTGGGGTAGTCAGGTAGAACAAAGAATGGATCAGCATAAAATACGGATGACGTCCGTGTGCATTCCGTATTTTGTGGAACGGAACAGCCGGCCCCTAATAGAACAGTCCTGTCCTTATCTGCAATGTGGACAATAATAGGACAAGTTCTATACGGACATACGGAAATGAAATGCACACAGAGTCATTTCTGTTTTTTTTGCAGCCCTATTGAAGTGAATGGTTTGAATATGGACCGCAAAAAAAAGGAACAGACAAGAAAACAAAATATGTTCATGTTTGGTCCACATCTGATCTGCATTTTAAGCAAAGATGCTGACAGCACACCATGTGCTGAAAAAAATAATCCACATAAAGATGCACAAAAATTGCACCGAAACCGTGATAAATACTAGTGAGGATTTCATGAGGGTTTTCTGCATGCAAATCAGCACCATGTGCAGCCTTATGTAGGGAGCGGAACTGGGCTCAAAATAGTATCTGGACTGAGAAAAGAATATTTGTTGTCATTCAGAATTGTATAAACTGTATAAAAATGATACAAAAGGGTACAAACATGAGTTAAAGGCTACACTTCCTTCTCCTACCACTAGGGGGGGGCTAAACACATGTGAATTTCTAATTGCATTCAATGGCAAAATACAAAAATCCCTATGCTGTGAGCGCCCCCTAGTGGTAGTTGAGGTAGACAGCATTTTATCATAGGGTGATATACAGTATAATAGTAAATGTTTACCCTCACCCCAGACCTCTGGGAAAATTAGATATTAAGACATATAACCCTTTTAACCCTTGAGATTATCAGAGCTATTAGGTACTCACTGCTAAACCACCAGGAGCATGACAGAAATACTATTATTAACCCTTAAACTCCTTATTTATGATTTGACAAAGTCTGAGAAATCCAGTGAATTTTGCCTCCATACGCATGCAATTTTTTTAAAAAAAAACCTGAGTTTGCCCCTAGGGGTGATATTGCTACAGTCTCTCGCCCTTTGGCCTCATGCACATGACATTTTGAGGTTTGCAAACTGTAGATCTGTAAAATACGGACGCCGGCTGTCTGCGCAATGGGGGAGAATAGGACACGTTCTATAATTTGCAGAATGGCCACACGGAGGCAGACAGCATGCGGATGCGGACCCATAGAATGGGGTCCACATGCGATACGTAAATAATGCAGATTGGACGCGGACCAAAACTACGGTTGTTTGCATGAGGCCTTAGCCTGTGTGTAAGGCCAGGGCTGTGAGAGGGAGCATCGGGGGAGGGGAGGCATCTCAGGGCAGGGGGTATGTGAGGCAGGTTTCTTTCAAACCTTATCGGAAAGTCTTGTAGCAACAACTAAATCCATCCAGACACCGTGTTCTCTAACCTGCAGCATTATCTGTACTAGATCGATTGTGACAAAGCTAAGAGTGTGCCTGTCACAGGGACGTCTTGTGTAATTGCAGTTCGAGTGGATTAGACAATAAGGCGATAATTAAGAATGTTCCCAGGCAGTGAAAGATCTGCCCTGAATAAATATTCTCTGTGGTCGCTTTATAATCGCAGCCAACTTCAGAGCCTCAGTTGCTGTTTATTGTGGCAGCGTTCCCAAAATGAAGCCTGGGTACATGTCTCTCCGCAATGGCAGTGTCGACAACAACCTACAGCTGTACGGGAACCGATGGGGGGCGGCTGACACAGGTCTGTGCATGAAACTATATCTGTAGCACATTTGTTCAGATATGCTATGATACATTGTACAGCAGAGGATCTATGAAACTGTGTATTGTATCAGCGCTAGTTACTATAATACTGCCCCCCTAGAGTCAAAGATATACTACTATAAATATAAAAAATATAACTATATAATACTGCTCCTATGTACAAGAATATAACTACTATAGTACTGCTCTTATGTACAAGAATATAACTATTATAATACTGCTCCTATGTACAAGAATATAACTACTATAATACTGCTCCTATGTACAAGAATATAACTACTATAATACTGCCTCCTATGTACAAGAATATAACTACTATAATACTGCTCCTATGTACAAGGATATAACTACTATAATACTGCTCCTATGTACAAGAAAACAACTACTATAATATTGCTGTTATGTACAAGAATATAAGTACTATAATACTGCTGTTATGTACAAGAATATAACTACTATAATACTGCTCCTATGTACAAGAATATAACTACTATAATACTGCTCCTATGTACAAGAATATAACTACTATAATACTGCATCTATATACAAGAATATAACTACTATAATACTGCTCCTATGTACAAGAATATAACTACTATAATACTGCCTCCTATGTACAAGAATATAACTACTATAATACTGCTCCTATGTACAAGAATATAACTACTATAATACTGCTCCTATGTACAAGAATATAACTACTATAATACTGCCTCCTATGTAGAATATAACTACTATAATACTGCTCCTATGTACAAGAATATTAACTACTATAATTACTGCTCCTAATGTACAAAGAATATAACTACTATATAGTGTCCTATGTACAAGAATATAATACTATAAGTACTGCTCCTATGATAACAAGAATATTAACTACATAATATAATGACTCTCCTATGTACAAAATAACTACTAATACATGCTCCTAGCTACAATAATATAACTACTATAATACTGCTCATGTACAATAAATATAACTACTATAATAACTGCTCCTATGTACAATAATATAACTACTATAATACTGCTCCTATGTACAATAATTAACTACCTATAATACTGCTCCTATGTACAAGAATATACTACTATAATACTGACCTCCTTATGTTACAAGAATATAACTACTATAATACTGCTCCTATGTACAATAATAGTAACTACTGATAATTACCTGCTCCTATGTACAATAAATAACTACCTATATTACTGCTCCTATGTACAATAATATAACTACTATAATACTGCTCCTATGTACAAGAATATAACTACATATAATACTTACTCCTATGTTACAGATATATAACTACTATAATACTACTCCTATGTTACAATAATATAACTACTATAATACTGCTTCCTATGTACAAGAATATTAACTACGTATATACTGCCTCCAGTATGTACAAGAATATACTACTATAATATGCCTAATAGTACAGAATATAAACTACTATATACTGCTCCTAGTGCAAAAATATAACTACTATAATACTGCTCCTATGTACAAGAATATAACTACTATAATACTGCTCCTATGTACAAGAATATAACTACTATACTACTATAATACTGCTCCTATGTACAAGAATATAACTACTATAATACTGCTCCTATGTACAAGAATATATAATACTATAATACTGCTCCTATGTAGAAGAATATTATTACTATAATACTGCCTCCTATGTACAAGAATATAACTACTATAATACTGCCTCCTGTATACAAGAATATAAACTACTATAATACTGCTCCCTATGTACAAAGAATATAACTACTTATAATACTGCTATTACTATGTACAAGAATATAACTACTATAATACTGCTCCTATGTACAAGAATATAACTACTATAATACTGCTCCTATGTACAAGAATATAACTACTATAATACTGCTCTCCTATGTACAAGAATATAACTACTATAATACTGCCTCCTATGTACAAGAATATAAACTACTAATAATACTGCTCCTATGTACAAGAATATAACTACTATAATACTGCTCCTATGTATAAGAATATAACTAACTATAATACTACCTCCTATGTACAAGAATATAACTACTATAATACTGCCTCCTATGTACAAGAATATAACTACTATAATACTGCTCCTATGTACAAGAATATATAACTACTATAAATACTGCCTCCTATGTACAAGAATATATATAACTACTATAATACTGCCTCCTATGTACAAGAATATAACTACTATAATACTACCTCCTATGTACAAGAATATAAACTACTATAATACTGCCTCCTATGTACAAGAATATAACTACTACTATAATACTGCTCCTATGTACAAGAATATAACTACTATAAATACTGCCTCCTATGTACAAGAATATAACTACTATAATACTGCCTCCTATGTACAAGAATATAACTACTATAATACTGCTCCTATATACAAGAATATAACTACTATAATACTGCCTCCTATGTACAAGAATATAACTACTATAATACTGCTCCTATGTACAAGAATATAACTACTATTAATACTGCTCCTATGTACAAGAATACTATAAACGCCATTAAATAACTACTATAATACTGCCCCCTATGTACAAGAATATAAGTACTATTAATACTGCTCCTATGTACAAGAATATAACTACTATAATACTGCTCCTATGTAGAAGAATATAACTACTATAATACTGCTCCTATGTACAAGAATATAAGTACTATAATACTGCTGCTATGTACAAGAATATAACTACTATAACACTGCTCCTATGTACAAGAATATAACTACTATAATACTGCCCCCTATGTACAAGAATATAAGTACTATAATACTGCTCCTATGTACAAGAATATAACTACTATAATACTGCTGCTATGTACAAGAATATAACTACTATAACACTGCTCCTATGTACAAGAATATAACTACTATAATACTGCTCCTATGTACAAGAATATAACTACTATAATACTGCTCCTATGTAGAAGAATATAACTACTATAATACTGCTGCCAGTGCACCCATTCTTGTGATTGCTGTAGTTCCCAGCAGTCAGACCCCCAGTGTTCAGACACTTTCTCACTATCATGTGGATGGTGGATAAATTATATTAGCGTGATAACCCCTTAACTAATAACACAGTATACAGTAGGCTCCTGAGCTCCCCCTAGTGGTCAGAAGAATAGAGCTCAGAAGGTTATAGGGGGCACTGCCTTTCAGTGATACCTTTTTCACACCTTCTTTACTCCTCAGCCGCTCTTCAGTCCACATTGAGCCTGCAGGTGAAGAGGCCGTACATGTGGGGGGGAGATGATCTGCAGCCTGAGATTTTGGATACTGAACGGAAAAATGAATCCCTTCACCTAAAACTGAACAATCCGAGTGATAAGAACCACAGGGAGGAAGAGGTGGACAGTGCGGCCCTGGAGACGGCCCGGCTGAAGGACAAGCTCAAGAGGAAGATGTCAGAAAGTTCCAGCGCCCGAGGGGGTGAGTGCGGCCCCTCCGGGGGGTATATATGGAGCTCCCGCTTCTAGACAGGGGGGTTACAGCGGCAAAACCGCCATAACTGACTCCAGAAGTATCCGCCAGTCTAGGCTGATGTTAGACCAGCAGACGTCTTGCAGATAACGATTATAGATCAATGATTTTGTGACTTTTTATCTCTGTGTATCTCTCCATCACAGCTCCGTCTGAGCTGATAAGTTCCCTGAACGCCCCCCTGAAACCGGCAGTTCCCAGGAGCGCCTCCCAGAGGTTAATGAATGTGACGAAACCTGTACCCCCCATACAGAGGAGCCCCACTCCTCAGAGCAACGCAGCAGAGAGCGGAACGCAAAGGAACTGGACAGAGAACGGGGACGGAAGGAGAGCGGAAGACGCCTCATACATAGAGGTACAGAGACTGAGCCTCTATCTATCTATATGTATTTATCCGTCTATCTATTTTCTATCTATCTATCTATCTATCTCATCTGTATTTATCTGTCATTCTATCTATATAATATGTACTTATCCGTCTATCTATCTATCTATCTATCTATCTATCTATCTATCTATCTCTCTCTCTCTCATATCTATCTATCTATCTATAAATCTATCTATCTATCTATCATCTATCTACATTTCTCAGTTTTTCTTACTTTCTCTCCGCAGTCTCTACAACTCGTGCGCTCTGGCGAGGAGAAGAACCGTAAGCCTCTTGTTGGGGTTGTGATTCCTCCTATAACCAAATCATCCGCCGTTCCCGCAGAGCAGACTCAGAATGGCTTCATTGCAAGGTATCATTCTGCAAGACTCTAATTATTATGTTTCTCTTAATGAGAGTGATAGCCCATGCTAAACACCACTAGTGCTCGGCTGATGATATCTCCACCGGGGCCCGGAGAAGGGGCCCAGCAGAGAAGGTGTCTGCCAGGCACAGAATGCAGGTTTTCTTAAAGGAGCAGTCAGACAGAAAATGTTTTATGTCTTTTCATTCTCTCACATGATGCTTCCCATCTGGACTGAACTGAGCAGATGCTTTACATTCTTTACCTGACAACTGACACCTGTGTTATTAGAGGGATGAGTCTGACACATTTCTGCTGGGGGTGAGAACATAAGTGGCCGCCTGGAGCTGCTACAATGTGGAAACCATATTGTAACACTGAATACAAGTAGTCTAAGTGTTAAAACAACAGAGAGGGGGGCACGTGCCTAAGAGGCCATTATACGACATGACCGGGGTGAGGACTGTCTATACGACTGCGGCACAACTACAAAGGTAATTGCAGTTTTTTCGGTTTTTTTTGTAATATTGTAAAACGGTGAAACTTTTCATGGTGTTACAATATTGCAAAAGAAACGAAAAATGGCACTAATCTTTGGATTTTATGACCTATATTAATGCTGATGTCATCTACTTACAGCAGTACTCCGGGGGATGAGGTCAAATCCAGCCGGTCGATAGGTGAGTAAATACCGTATGTATCGGGTCTTTAAAAACTTAATAAGATATTTGGAAATGTTAAAGAGTAACTCCAGCAGAAACATGAAATCGCATGTATGTCCCCACGTCCCAGCCATCACACATGGAGGTGACACCAAAGGCTCTAGTTATATAAATCATTCCGGATACTGGAGGGACAGTGCTTCAGGACTAGGAGAGGAGACAGGCTGTGCTCAGCACAGCAGCATGCAGCAGGTCACAAGCAGTGTGCAAATTCCAGCCCACTGCAGAAAGAAGCAGAGAAGACACATGTAGGTTGACAATAGCCTTACAATTAACGGCCCAGATACATTCTGCACAAGAGACAGCACCCAGGACAATTACTAGAGAGCAAATTACAACTACCCAGTATTATTTTGTTATTACTGTATGGTGGTATCATTTGGGATCTGTTAGGGAGTATTATTTGGATGTTGCATAGTATTTGTGCACTAGATGTTCTTATTGTGTGGACTGAATATGGCAGTGTTGTATTGGCACTATATAACGGTATTATAAGGGTAAAATGATACGAATGTCAAGTGGTGAGGCCCTACTTTGCTTGTTGTCTAGGGCCCATTCTTTCTTTAAAACTGGTCCCTTACAGGTCAGTATTCACATGAGAACCTGAAACTTCCCTTTTTAAAGTAGAACTCCAGCAAAAATTTTTATTCTCTGACCTGTTAGAAAACTGCATGATGTAATCTGTAGTGAATGTAATCTTCTCATCAGAGACTGTATTTGTGAGTTATCCCCTCTCTTCTAATTGTAGCTGGGTCATGTGACCAACTCTGACCTCCAACTGACCCAGGACAGGAAGCCAGTTACTGCTCTATTCATTCCTATGGGACTGAAAGTGAGGCTCCCATAGGAATGCATAGAGAATTAGACTTCCTGTCCACACATAAGATGATGTGTGAGTTGGTGGTCTGATTGCTGGTAACATGACACGGATGAGAAACATCAGGGAGATATAACTCACAAATACAGACACTGGTAAGAAAATGACATTCACTACAGATTACATCATGTACATTTCTAGCAGGACATGGAATATTTTTTTTGCGGGAGTTCTTCTTTAAGTGATATGACTGTTCATATCATTAATAGGGTTTGTGGATCTGGTGGTGGTCCAAAATTTATGAACCCCGCCACAGAAGATGTGGTGTAGCTGGATTTCCATGTAATGAGGTATGCTTAAACCTGGGATAGTCAAAGGCTATAAGACTTTTTAAGTAGAGAAATTTCAGGCTTCAGGTCCCTGTTCCCCAATTTGCATATTCAAGTTATTACTTAATAAACTCCTTAAAGGGTGAATACAAATAAAAATTCTAAATCCAGTTTTCTGGTGGGGTTAGCCTTTTTTTCTCTGTCCCAGAATTCTTACTCAGCTCGGTCCAAGCACTCCAGAGAAATCTGACTTTTTTTTAAACTACTGAGCAATCATGTTATAGTTGCCAAAGCATCTTCGCGGGAAATGCTGCCTCTGCTGGAAAGGAGGAGTATTCCCATAGCAAACAGAGCATTCCCTATACCACTGGTGTACAACTTTTGGTTCTGACGACCTGTGATGGTATGTTCTCACCATGACCCTGGGAGACTGTTTGGGATCAGTAGCTGAGTAATTACATTCTCCCATTACTGAGCAATTAGCGGTGTGATGGTTGCACCTGCGCTGGGGAAGAATTGTTACAATGATTACAATGAAACAAAGTATCAACGTTCTCTGCTACAAACTGTACCCAACATAATGAGATAATAAGAAGGAGACCTCTCCAAGGAGCCGCAAGGCACACAATGGCTGGGATGGGGCGGCCGAGTGTTCACCTGACAATGGGGAGGTGAGATCATGTGACCTGTGAGGATATTGTGTTACTAGAACGGAATGAACACAACATCACCAGAACAATGACAGCTAAATACAGGAGAGGCTCGGACTATCTATGGGGCCGAGGGGGCATGGAGCCTGATCTTGCCATAGGCTGAACACGAAAAAATCTGTTGGAGACAGGTTCCTCCAAAATCCAAAAACATCTTCTAGAGATGTTCTCCTCCATCAAGATGTATCTCCCACTCCAATATTACTAGAAAGTGTGTGTGTGTGTGGGGGGGGGGGGGGCATCCCTTATAATGGTCAGCACACAGCATTGAACTGGGGTTCCTTGGGGCCCACCAGAGGACTTTATTCTTGGGCCCCATGACCTATATCATCAATAAAGTCTAGATCCTAGAGACAAGTAAGTGCAGCTCCAAATGTTTTTTTCTCCTCGGCCTTTGAGGCCCACTATAGCTTCACAGACTGGGCCCACAGAAGGATCTTCTGATACTCTGCTAGGCCAGTCCAACCCTGTCTGCACAATAGACTGTAAAGGAGGAGCGGTGTGGTCCTTAAGGAAGTAATGACCCATGCTAGTTATATGCCATCACTTCTAGTGGTCGGAAAACCCCTTTAAGAAGAAGTAGACATAAGATAGCTGTCAACTGAATGATATGGGTCTTCAATGGAGGGAGATAAGTCATCTCAAGACCATCTGGGCCCATTTATTGCAAGCAGAACAGATAATTGGAAAGGTTGAAACAGGAAGAGCGGGATTTTCTGATGTGTGTAACCAACCAATCTGCTGGATCTAAGATAGCTGTCAACTGAATGATATGGGTCTTCCTCAACACCACTGATCACAATGGAGGGAGATAAGTCATCTCAAGACCATCTGGGCCCATTTATTGCAAGCAGAACAGATACTTGGAAAGGTTGAAACAGGAACAGCGGGATTTTCTGATGTGTGTAACCAACCAATCTGCTGGATCTACTGGAAGTGGGTGGAAAGGGGTGACCATCGGGGATCTGGGGGACATTTGTGACAGTAACACGTTCTGTGTTTTCACCTTCCCTTACCCGATACGCAGACGCTGATCAAACAGACGCCCGTGCCATGGAAACCAACTTGGAACTGGTCCCTTTAAAACCAATCCCACCGTCTGCAGTCAAAGACCTTGATGCCGTCCCACTCCCCCAGCTCGTCAAAGAGGAGGAGGAAGGGAAGGAGAACAACGCTAGGGTAGGTGATTCATGGTGAGAGTGTACGCTATATGAGATGAGAAGGAGTGCAGCTGAATGTCTGGTGCCACAGAGAAACATGTTACTATTGGTTACCTGCAGTACCAAACATGACCACAAGAGGTCGCTTTCTAACAGTTTATCTTCAGTAGTTTGTGAATTATTCTTGGACAAAGGTTAAATATTCATCAATACAATAATTTATTTCAGATTATCTTCACTATATCCAAGTCTGCGCAAGACAAGATGAGACAAAAACAGCAGGAGATAGAAAATATCCGTAATGAAAAAAGGAAGAGCCAAAAGCAATTGTGGGACCGGCTACAAGGACTGGATTCTGGAGGTCAGTGTAAGGACAAGACACTACACATATAGTGATATGGACCGTGCTGTTATAACCTGGGTATCTCCTGTATATAATTATATATGTACACCTGGTATAAGTTATACATCTTCTGTATATAGTGATATGGAGCATGCTGGTATAACCTGGGTATCTCCTGTATATAATTATATATGTACAGCTGGTATAAGTTATACATCTTCTTGTATATAGTGATATGGAGCATGCTGGTATAACCTGGGTATCTCCTGTATATAATTATATATGTACACCTGGTATAAGTTATACATCTTCTTGTATATAGTGATATGGAGCATGCTGGTATAACCTGGGTATCTCCTGTATATAATTATATATGTACAGCTGGTATAAGTTATACATCTTCTTGTATATAGTGATATGGAGCATGCTGGTATAACCTGGGTATCTCCTGTATATAATTATATATGTACACCTGGTATAAGTTATACATCTTCTTGTATATAGTGATATGGAGGCATGCTGGTATAACCTGGGTATCTCCTGTATATAATTATATATGTACAGCTGGTATAAGTTATACATCTTCTTGTATATAGTGATATGGAGCTTGCTGGTATAACCTGGGTATCTCCTGTATATAATTATATATGTACAGCTGGTATAAGTTATACATCTTCTTGTATATAGTGATATGGAGCATGCTGGTATAACCTGGGTATCTCCTGTATATAATTATATATGTACAGCTGGTATAAGTTATACATCTTCTGTATATAGTGATATGGAGCATGCTGGTATAACCTGGGTATCTCCTGTATATAATTATATATATACAGCTGGTATACGTTATACATCTTCTTGTATATAGTGATATGGAGCTTGCTGGTATAACCTGGGTATCTCCTGTATATAATTATATATGTACAGCTGGTATAAGTTATACATCTTCTTGTATATAGTGATATAGAGCATGCTGGTATAACCTGGGTATCTCCTGTATATAATTATATATGTACAGCTGGTATAAGTTATACATCTTCTTGTATATAGTGATATGGAGCATGCTGGTATAACCTGGGTATCTCCTGTATATAATTATATATGTACAGCTGGTATAAGTTATACATCTTCTTGTATATAGTGATATGGAGCATGCTGGTATAACCTGGGTATCTCCTGTATATAATTATATATGTACAGCTGGTATAAGTTATACATCTTCTTGTATATAGTGATATGGAGCATGCTGGTATAACCTGGGTATCTCCTGTATATAATTATATATAGTTATACCTCTTCTGTATATATTGGGATATTACATATTTTATACGTTTCACAGAACCAGGGGCCGTTACCTCATTCAGTCTTAGTGGGGTCAGCACAGTGCCTCTTGTTTCGGAGAAGAGACCAGGAGTACAGAATATGAGCTTGAATAAATGGGTGAGTCGCCCGTCTCTGCCCAGTATCCCCACTGTGAACCAGGACACCAACAGTGATTTTCGCCACTCGTCTGGTAAGTTCTTGAGGATTATGGATATGAATTCTCCGGCTTTGTATATCTTCTTGTCAGCGTGTTGTTACAATGTATTATATGGTGTCTGCATTGGATCCTATTAAAGTACTTCTAGCACATGGGTATCGTTCTCATTGCTGTATGTTTCGGTGTCTGTTTTCTGTACAGCATATTCTTTACCTGCCACCTTCCTGGACTGCTTTGACTGGGACTCCGATTCTGAGAATGGTGGTCCGGGTACTGGTCCAATGTCTCATCCAGAGCAAGGGTTGTTGGAGGCTCTGAAGTGGCTCAATCACAAAGACTGGTGAGAATTCTTATATATGTGACAATGGTCGCCTCATCACTGCTGAATCCATAAGTTACATATAGAGATGAGTGAAGTTGGGGAAAAATTTGATTTGTCACGAAGTGCATTGCTTTGTATGTAGCGGGCGCAATTACAGGAAACAGCGATTGTGCCGCCACCGGCATGAAACCCTTCAGATGCTGGGTTCATCGCTGATCGCCGCACCTGAGATTAAAATTAAAGCCTTTCAGGGGCTAATCTAGCTTTAAAAACACATACTCATCTCATCCTTTTGATCGCGGAGAGGCCGTCGCAGCCATCTTGATAGAAGACAACTCGCAAAATCTCACGCGGTGATGTGATGACATCATCATGCTGGTTGGGCTTGGTGAAGTCATAACAGCACCCCGCATGAGATTTCACGGGGTTTCTGCAATCAAGATGGCTGCGACGGCCTCTTCTCGTGCAATTGGATGAGGTGAGTATGTTTCAGGAAAAACAGATTCTTCATAACGAAGCGGGAGGAAATTCAGCGTTGCGAATTTTTCCTGAAATTTGGATCGAAGTCTACTTCGCTCAACAGTAGTAACATACATAGTATTTCACAGGAGAAGGCGTCCCATATGTGCACAGGGGCCCAATAGACAAAGGAGGCAACAGCTGTGTGTTAGGGACTCGCCTATTTCAGTTAATTTTTTTGACATAAGGGGTTGGTTTTCAGCCATTGAAGACCTAGGGGCCCCTATAGTATCCTTGCACAAAGGGCCCTCTGCCAATTGTGTTCACCTACAGATCTCCTTTTGAATATTTTTTGCAGTTAAAGGGGTTGTCCCACGAAAAGTATTCTACAGTTTTCAAACCAGCACCTGGATCTGAATACTTTTGTAATTGCATGTCATTAAATTTTTAACATAGCCACTAAGATATTCAGTAAAATGTATCTGTATAGCGCCACCTGCTGTTTGTTTTTTTTTCTTATCTCTTTGGCCTGCTCACTGAGAAAGCCGCACATGCTCAGTTTCATCCTTCAACTGCCTCCTGAGCTGTGATAGGGAGAGCTGAAACACGCCCCCTGAGCTGTGATAGGGAGAGATGAGACACGCCCCCTGAGCTGTGATCGGGAGAGCTGAGACATGCCTCCTGAGCTGTGATAGGGAGAGCTGAGACACGCCCCCTGAGCTGTGATAGGAAGAGCTGAGACACGCCCCCTGAGCTGTGATAGGGAGAGCTGAGACATGCCTCCTGAGCTGTGATAGGGAGAGCTGAGACATGCCTCCTGAGCTGTGAGGGGGAGAGCATGGACACGCCCCCTGAGCTGTGATAGGGAGAGCTGAGACATGCCTCCTGAGCTGTGAGGGGGAGAGCATGGACACGCCTCCTGAGCTGTGATAGGGAGAGCTGAGACACGCCTCCTGAGCTGTGACGGGGAGAGCTGAGACACACCTCCTGAGCTGTGATAGGGAGAGCTGAGACACGCCTCCTGAGCTGTGATAGGGAGAGCTGAGACATGCCTCCTGAGCTGTGATAGGGAGAGCTGAGACATGCCTCTTGAGTTGTGATAGGGAGAGCTGAAAACACGCCTCCTGAGCTGTGATAGGGAGAGCTGAGACACGCCTCTTGAGTTGTGATAGGGAGAGCTGAAAAACACGCCTCCTGAGCTGTGATAGGGAGAGCTGAAACACGCCCCCTGAGCTGTGATAGGGAGAGCTGAGACATGCCTCCTGAGCTGTGATAGGGAGAGCTGAGACACGCCTCCTGAGCTGTGATAGCGAGAGATGAGACACACCCCCTGAGCTGTGATAGAGAGAGCTGAGACACGCCCCCTGAGCTGTGATAGGGAGAGCTGAGACACGCCTCCTGAGCTGTGATAGGGAGTGCTGAGACACGCCTCCTGAGCTGTGATAGGGAGAGCTGAGACACGCCTCCTGAGCTGTGATAGGGAGAGCTGAGACACGCCTCCTGAGCTGTGATAGGGAGAGCTGAGACATGCCTCCTGAGCTGTGATAGGGAGAGCTGAGACACGCCTCCTGAGCTGTGATAGGGAGAGCTGAGACACGCCTCCTGAGCTGTGATAGGGAGAGCTGAGACACGCCCCCTTAGCTGCAGCAGAAAGGACACTCCCCTTGAGCTGTCAGCTTGATATAAATCTAGCAGAGCAATGAATGGGGAGATCTCTGGATCCATGTGAGGTACAGGGCTGGTTCTAGCTTTGTTAGAAAGAGATTGTCATAGACTATATGATGTCTGATTTTCATTTTGCACATTAGTCATGGGAGAACTCCTTTAAATCTACATATAATTCTGTTACGTTGCTCTGCTTAAGTCATATAACTTTTAATGACATCATCTTTGCTCCAATCACATCCAAAGCTGCGACATGAATCCTTCAACACAGCACAGACCGACACTTTATAGTCTTCTTCTGATTTTATAAAACTGCTTTCCGTGGGCAGATTCCATAAAACTGCCCTGGACCCATTACAGCTTGTGGCCTCCAGTTAACATTTAGGTTGGAGATCTTCTAAAGCAGGGATGCTCAACCTGCGGCCCTCCAGCTGTTGCAAAACTACAACTCCCAGCATGCCCAGATAGCCTCCAGCTATCAGCCTACAGCAGTGCATGATGGGAGTTGTAGTTTTACAACAGCTGGAGGGCTGTAGGTTGAGCATCCCCGTGTGGAACAGTGCTGGAACCTCATTTTTGGGGGGAGATAGGTGAGTACCTAAGGTCCTATAATGCACTGCCCGCTAGGATGGTGCACTACATCTCCCAGAATGCATTACAGCAGAGATGCTCTGTGCAACAGGGGGCAGCATTGAGAGCTATGGCCCTGCAACTTGAGATTTTCTGTCACTCGGTCACCAGAGGAACATCACTGTTTTCCTCCCTTACCTCTTCCTGGCAGTTTTCATTGAATATCTGTAAGTAGAGTGTTAAATATGATTGATTAGTAGCCACATTTTTAAGGCAGAACATAAGGTTTTTTATCAATTGCTGGAAAGTACGGTTCAGAGGTGACACGTATAAGGAAGGAAGTAGCTAACTTCTTCAGCAGGAATCAATATAACTGCAGCTTGTCTTCTAAAATCCACCTTGTAATGTTGATCTGATCATGCAGGGAGCAGAAGGAGAAGGGTCTGATCAGTGTGAGGTGCCTGGCGTCCTGGCACCCTGAGGTCCTATTCTCCAGACTTCATGACGTCAGTATAGCAGTGACCAGAGAGGTAAGTTGTTTGGAAAAAAAACAACTAGAATGAAGGTCAGACAGTGATCAACATCCCTGCAGCACCCCCGCAGGGGAATCAAGGCATTACACAGTTCTCATTGGAATTCATGGACTGTGCTTATAATGCAAAGGTGTGCCGGGTCCTCCAGAGAGAAAAATGCCTTTTGTAGCCACAGACAGAGTAGATGCAGATCATGAATGTAGGACCTCCTTAGATGTCACTAATAGGGGATGTGAGAATGGTTTCCCTAAACCAGACATTTCCCAAACCTTAAAAACCCAAACAGTTTTCACCTTTGAAATACCTTCATGCAACATGTACGCTCAATACCAAAAGGCAGAATTAGGTAGACTATATTTTTAGAAGTAGTGGCTAATCTCATTTCCTATCAATTTCTTTTAAATTGTGAGAACCAGTATGACCAGTATAACCAATTTAACCATAATCGCAGGGCAGAGGAATGATGATTGTTTTTAGCAAACGTTGCAGGAGGACGCCACAATGCGAGAGTAAACCCAATCCCATTACACTAAATCACTGTGTCCACCACCAGGTCAGCAATCTGAGGTCCAAAGTCTCCCGTCATGCCATCAAAACCCTGGGCGACCTGTTCAAAGCCCTCCGAAGAAATATGGACCAAGAAGTGGAAGAGATCACCCGGGTTCTGCTCCACAAGATCGGGGATTCCAATGATTTCATTCGAGAGGAGTCAGACAAGTCTCTGGGAGTCATGGTGGAATACGTCAGCCCATCCAAGGTCCTCTCTGCTCTGATTGCCGGGGGCATCAGGTGGGTGTAATGCCTACAGCTGGACATGTTAGATGCTGCTATAACCTGGGCTTCATTCACCGGGTACAGCAGTGCTCTCCATAAAGCCCAAGTTATAGAATTTTAAGTATTGGATGACTATAGAAGTGGTAAATTCAATCTATTTTCCTCTGGTATCTGCCAACTACAGTCATGGCCAAAAGTTTTGAGAATGATACAAATATTAATTTTTACAAAGTCTACTGCTTCAGTTTTTATAATGGCAATTTGCATATACTCCAGAATGTTATAAAGCGTGATCAGCTTAACAGCAATTACTTGCAAAGTCAATATTTGCCTAGAAAATGAACTTTATCCCCCAAAACACATTTCAACATCATTGCAGCCCTGCCTTAAAAGGACCAGCTAACATCGTTTCAGTGATTGCTCCATTAACACAGGTGTGGGTGTTGATGAGGACAGGGCTGGAGATCAATCTGTCATGATTAAGTAAGAATGACACCACTGGACACTTTAAAAGGAGGCTGGTGCTTGGCATCATTGTTTCTCTTCTGTTAACCATGGTTATCTCTAAAGAAACACGTGCAGTCATCATTGCACTGCACAAAAATGGCCTAACAGGGAAGAGTATCGCAGCTAGAAAGATTGCACCTCAGTCAACAATCTATCGCATCATCAAGAACTTCAAGGAGAGAGGTTCCATTGTTGCCAAAAAGGCTCCAGGGTGCCCAAGAAAGACCAGCAAGCGCCAGGACCGTCTCTTAAAAGTGTTTCAGCTGCAGGATCGGGCTACCAGCAGTGCAGAGCTTGCTCAGGAATGGCAGCAGGCAGGTGTGAGTGCATCTGCACGCACTGTGAGGCGGAGACTCTTGGAGCAAGGCCTGGTCTCAAGGAGGGCAGCAAAGAAGCCACTTCTCTCCAGAAAAAAATCAGGGAACAGACTGATATTCTGCAAAAGGTACAGGGAGTGGACTGCTGAGGACTGGGGAAAGTCATTTTCTCTGATGAATCCCCTTTTCGATTGTTTGGGACATCTGGAAAACAGCTTATTCGGAGAAGACGAGGTGAGCGCTACCACCAGTCTTGTCTCATGCCAACTGTAAAGCATCCTGAAACCATTCATGTGTGGGGTTGCTTCTCAGCCAAGGGAATCGGCTCTCTCACAGTCTTGCCTAAAAACACAGCCATGAATAAAGAATGGTACCAGAATGTCCTCCGAGAGCAACTTCTCCCAACCGTCCAAGAGTTTGGCCATCAACAATGCCTTTTCCAGCATGATGGAGCACCTTGCCATAAAGCAAAGGTGATAACTAAATGGCTCAGGGAACAAAACATAGAGATTTTGGGTCCATGGCCTGGAAACTCCCCAGATCTTAATCCCATTGAGAACTTGTGGTCAATCATCAAGAGACGGGTGGACAAACAAAAACCAACAAATTCTGACAAAATGCAAGCATTGATTGTGCAAGAATGGACGGCTATCAGTCAGGATTTGGTCCAGAAGTTGATTGAGAGCATGCCAGGGAGAATTGCAGAGGTCCTGAAGAAGAAGGGTCAACACTGCAAATATTGACTTGCTGCATTAACTCATTCTAACTGTCAATATAAGCTTTTGTTACTCATAATATGATTGCAATTATATTTCTGTATGTGATAAAAACATCTGACAAACACACATAAAAACCAGAGGGCAGCAGATCATGTGAAAATAGAAGATTTGTGTCATTCTCAAAATTTTTGGCCATGACTGTATAGTCTACTGCTCCCTGCTAACAGCCATTTTTGGATAGGGATACACAGGGGCATAACTAGAAAAGGGTGGTCCCTATAACAAATTTTTGACCGGGTCCCTGTCCCAGCAACTTCCACGCAACTCATCGCCCATGGCTAGTTTCGCATTGGACAAGTAAGGAGGAGGAGTTAAGGATATGCCACCTGAACTCTGTATGCCCACTTAGTGCCGTCACACAGTAGTTATGCCCCCTTAGTGTCGTCACACAGTAGTTGTGTCCCCTTAGTGCCTTACACAGTAGTTATGTCCCCTTAGTGCCTTACACAGTAGTTATGCCCCCTTAGTGCCCCCACTCAGCAGTTATGCCCCCTTAGTGCCCCCACTCAGTAGTTATGCCCCCTTAGTGCCGTCCCACAGTAGTTATGTCCCCTTAGTGCCCCCACTCAGTAGTTATGCCCCCTTAGTGTCGTCACACAGTAGTTATGCCCCTTCAGTGCCTTACACAGTAGTTATGCCCCCTTAGTGCCGTCCCACAGTAGTTATGCTCCCTTCGTGCTGTCACACAGTAGTTATGCCCCCTTAGTGCCTTATACAGTAGTTATGCACCCTTAGTGCTGTCACACAGTAGTTATGCCCCCTTAGTGCTGTCACACAGTAGTTATGCCCACTTAGTGCTGTCACACAGTAGTTATGCCCCCTTAGTGCTGTCACACAGTAGTTATGCCCCCTTAGTGCTGTCACACAGTAGTTATGCCCCCTTAGTGCTGTCACACAGTAGTTATGCCCACTTAGTGCCGTCACACAGTAGTTATGCCCCCTTAGTGCTGTCACACAGTAGTTATGCCCCCTTAGTGCCGTCACACAATAGTTATGTCCCCTTAGTGCCCCCCACTCAGTAGTTATGCCCCCTTAGTGTCGTCACACAGTAGTTATGCCCCTTCAGTGCCTTACACAGTAGTTATGCCCCCTTAGTGCCGTCCCACAGTAGTTATGCTCCCTTAGTGCTGTCACACAGTAGTTATGCCCCCTTAGTGCCTTATACAGTAGTTATGCACCCTTAGTGCTGTCACACAGTAGTTATGCCCCCTTAGTGCTGTCACACAGTAGTTATGCCCACTTAGTGCTGTCACACAGTAGTTATGCCCCCTTAGTGCTGTCACACAGTAGTTATGCCCCCTTAGTGCTGTCACACAGTAGTTATGCCCCCTTAGTGCTGTCACACAGTAGTTATGCCCCCTTAGTGCTGTCACACAGTAGTTATGCCCACTTAGTGCTGTCACACAGTAGTTATGCCCACTTAGTGCCGTCACACAGTAGTTATGCCCCCTTAGTGCTGTCACACAGTAGTTATGCCCCCTTAGTGCCGTCACACAATAGTTATGCCCCCTTAGTGCCTTACACAGTAGTTTTGTCACCTTAGTGCCCCAACATAGTAGTTTTACCCTCTTAGTGCCCCCATTACATACTGCTGCCCCTTTACAGTAATGTTGGCCTTTTAGTGTCTGCCTTACAGTAGTGCTGCCCTCTTACAGTAGTGCTGTCCCCTTACAGTAGTGCTGCCCCCTTAGTGCCCCCACACAGTGGTTTCCTTACAGAAGTGCTGCTCGTGTAGCACTTATAAAATAAAAAAACAGTAATACTCACCTAGCCCTGTTCCCCCGATGACCAGACCACATCCCGCTATCAATGGCACCATCATGTCACTGCATTGCGCCTGCTGGTGACAGCGCAGCCAGGAAATGAGGCATGGACCCTCATGGATGACAGACACAGTCTGACTTGGGCCCAAATTTGACTGCTGAGTCTGTCATCCATTATGGCCTGGGCCTCGCTTGCCAGTACATATACAGTTATCAAGTGTGTATACTGGCAGCGAGGCCCTACCATTGCAGGCCCTGTGGCAGTCACTATGGCTACTACAGCGGTAGTACCGCCACCGGGATACCCTGACTGTTGGACGGATGAGTCTATATGTGTGACAGATAAGAACCTTTTCTTTTATAACGCTCCTGTACTATTATAAGCTGAAACGTCCCACAAAGCGGGTCCTAAAAGGGTGTGCGTTATGCGAATTTGTATTGAAAGGGGAGGTCCTGATCATTTTTGGGGGCGTTCCCAAGTGGGGCTAAAAGTAAATGATATATTCTATGTGCGTACTTGCCCTTTAAGATATATATATATATATTTTTTTTTTGGTAAAATTTGTCCCGTTTTTTCTTTTGCAGCCACCGGAACAGCTCAGTGAGGAAGTGCGCAGCGAAGCATCTCCTGGCCGTGGTGGAACAGCTGGCGGCCGACAAACTCCTGTCGGGGCCCCGGGAGAGCACAGACGCCTTTCTCAGGACCCTCGTAAAACTGATGCAGGACGGGCAGCAAGACACCAGGTATCCTACTCCGATTATCATGATACAATGGCGTTGTTATAACTGAGTCTTTACTGTGATATTTCACTCTGAAGGTTCTATGGGAGGCGGATGTTCAGCTTAGTGATGACAAACCCTAAATTCGAACAGCAGATGGAACGCCTGATCCCGTCACATGACCTGCGGGAACTTATCGCCAACGGTTAAACAGAGGTACTTGGACTGATGACTTCAGATATTGATAAAATCTTCAGCTATAGGTTGTTGGTGCCTTTAGATGTACTATTAGCATTGCACGTCTTATAATGGCTGTCGTGTGGCCAGTCTGAGTAGTCTGAGCCATCTAAAGACGCAGAAGGCAATACGGGCGACTGTGGGAGTAACACACAAGATGGTCAGGGAAGGGGGAAAGAAAGATATCTTGTATGTCTGTGTGTAGCTTCTGTGACTGGGAGTCCTCCATAGCCTCCAAAATGGCTAACTATAGCAGAAACTTCTCAAACGAAGAGCAGCTCTGGAGCACAGACTACTGCTCTCACAGGTGAAATACTGTGCTAGTAGGAATGGTCATGATGTGATGGAAAATGATAAGTATTTAGGCAATGAAAATAACAAATTCTGCTGCTCACAGGAAGCGAGTGACAGCGTTTCAGACATTCCATCGGCCAGGAGTCAGCGGCCTCCCCAGAAGAGCAGCGTCCCGGTGAGTGCGGGCGTGAGAGACCAGGAGACTCCGGAATCAGACCACAGGTGATACAAGTGATAGTTTGTATGTACCTAGGGTTTATGCTTGTTTATATGTATGTGCACCCTTTTCTCCTGAAACACTCTGTGCTCCTGGGGACCCTGCTCCTTCCACTATGTAATTCTCACCCTGTGACCTCCCACAAGGTCAGCACACTCCTCTCCTGAAATACTTTGTGCTGCTGGGGACTCTGCTCCTTCCACTATGTAACGCTCAGTCTGTGACCTCCCACAAGATCAACACACTCCTCTTCTGAAATCCTCTGTGCTGCTGGGGACCCTGCTCCTTCCACTATGTAACTCTCACCCTGTGACCTCCCACAAGATCAGCACACTCCCTCCTGAAATCCTCTGTGCTGCTGGGGACCCTGCTCCTTCCACTATGTAACTCTCAGTCTGTGACCCTCCACAAGATCAGCACACTCCTCTCCTGAAATCCTCTGTGCTGCTGGGAGGATTCTGCTCCTTCCACTATGTAACTATCAGTCTGTGACCTCCACAAGATCAGCACACTCCTCTCCTGAAATACTCTGTGCTGCTGGGAGGATTCTGCTCCTTCCACTATGTAACTATCAGTCTGTGACCTCAACAAGATCAGCACACTCCTCTCCTGAAATCCTCTGTGCTGCTGAGAGGACCCTGCTCCTTCCACTATGTAACTCTCAGTCTGTGACCTCCCACAAGATCAGCACACTCCTCTCCTGAAATACTCTGTGCTGCTGGGAGGACCCTGCTCCTTCCACTATGTAACTCTCAGTCTGTGACCTCCCACAAGATCAGCACACTCCTCTCCTGAAATACTCTGTGCTGCTGGGAATTCATATCTCTCTGCCATTAATCTTTCACTATGTGACCTTTTCAGAAGATCATTGCTCCTTTCACTATGTAACAATTAGTCTGTGACCTCTCACAAAAATCCACATTTGTGCCCTAAAATACTCTGTGCTGCTGAGGGATCCGGTGTCAAATACTGTTAAGCATTTGCAACAAATGTATCATTGGCTGTTTGTATAAAACATGGTGATCGAGTCCCGTTCCTGCAGCCAAGAGCCTAGGCGCCATAGGAGCAGCTGGTGCAGATAATATGGGGCCCCCTGGAGGAGCCCAGCCTAGGGTGGCCTCGCCCCTTCTTTTAATGGGTGCAGGAATCTCCTCTTGAAAGATCCTACAGCATTAGCAAAGAAGGATGTGGGGAATAGGGAAGGGGTAAGGGGCAAACGGGCAGCAATATCAAACCTACATGGTGCAGGAGGTGGTGGAGTCAGCTAGCGCCAGTGGTTGGCCCTATGCTATGGGCCCTCTGATATGCAACAACGCCCCCACTGCTGCTGCAGATTGAACTGATTTTCACAAGATACCATTTTAACAGCCGGATCAACCCCGCCGGTCTGGTTTACTAGGGTTGCTCCTGCTGACGCGTGCCCTTTAAATACACAGAATTTTTCTTTTTCATTTCGATACATTTTATATGATATTTTTTATAAATGTTGCGAGTCTTCTCCTTAGACCCAGCACACCGGATGCTAATGGCCTGACCACTGATATAATTATATAACATCCATGTTATAATTTACTCCTTCAGAGTAAGCCGGCCCGTAGAGCAGGAATCGGAACCTCAAGAGTCCCCGGTCCCTCGGCGGCAGCCCGTCCGTGCGGCGGAGGCGACGGAGCAAGTAAAGGAGCTCATCAAACTGCTGACCGCCAAGGAATATCAGAGCAAAATGGACGGCGTGACCCTTCTGCTGGAGCACTGCAAGAGCAACGTCAAGTTCGTCACCTCCAACATTACCCAGGTGAGTGGACAAAGACTGCTGCTGCAGAACCTCTTCCTGCTTGTTATGATAACCGTCCCAGTGCATTATGGGAGGTCAGCTGAGCTGCGAGGGGGGGGTGAATACTTTTTAAAGTATTATTCTATTATTTTTGCAGATTTTTGACGCCTTTAACCCCAGGCTACAGGACGCCAACAAGAAGGTGAATCAGTTTGCGCTGGAGTCGGCTGCTGTCATGGTCCCGCTCCTCAAGGACAGTCTGCACCACGTCTTAGTCCCTATGGTGACCGTAATCACAGACAACCTGAACTCCAAGCACTCCGGCATCTACACGGCTGCTGTCCGGGTCCTGGACACGCTGATCTCCAGTATAGGTACCATAGCCAATTTTTTCAGTGGCCCCATAATTGAGCCACCAGCAGTGCCCATAACAGTGCCAACCACCGAATCCAAATATGTGACCCATAAGAATGCCAACCAGTGCCTTAATAACAATGACTGCCACGGTGCCCCCATAACAGATCAAGCCACAGTTTTCCCATAACAGCACCAGCCAGTGCCCATAACAGTGCCAACCACCGAATCCAAATATGTGACCCATAAGAATGCCAGCCAGTGCCCATAACAGTGCCAAAATATGCTGTCCATAATAATGTCATGTACTGTCCATAACAATGCCATCTAATACCCCAATAACAATGGCTGCTGTAGTGCGCCCATAACAGCACCAGCCAGTGCCCATAACAGCACCAGCCAGTGCCCATAACAGTGCCAACCACCAAATCCAAATATGTAACCTATAACAATGGCAGCTAGAGCTCATAATAGTGCCAACCACAGTGCCCATAATGCCAACCTGTGTCTTAATAATAATAACAACCTAGATTCCCCCATAACAGATCAAGTTGCAGTGCCCACATAACAGTGACAACCACAGGGACCAAATAGGTGACCCATAATAATGCCAACCAGTGCCTTAATAACAATGACAGCCACAGTGTCCCCATAACAGATCTAACTGCAGTACCCATAACAGCACCAGCTAGTTCCCATAACAGTGCCAACCACAGTGCCCATAATAGTGCCAACCAGTGCCTTAATAACAGTAACTACCATAGTGTCCACATAACAGATAAGGCTGCAGTGCCCACATAACAGTGGCGACCACAGGGGCCAAATAATGTGACCCATAACAATGCCAGCTAGTGCCCATCATAGTGCCAACCACAGTGCACATAAATATGCCAAACTGTGTCTTAATAACAATGACAGCCCAGATCCCCCCCCATAACAGATCAAGCTGCCAGTGCTCCCATAACAGTGCCAACCACTGAACCCAAATATGTGGCCTATAACAATGCCAACCAGTGCCCATAGAAGCACCAAAATATGTTGTCCATAACAATGCCATCTAGTGCATCCAATAACACTGGCGTTCATAGTGCTCACATAACAGATCAAACTGCAGTGGTCGCATAACAGCACCATCCAATGCCCTTAACGGTGCCAAACCACGAACCCAATTATGTGGCCATAACAGTGCCAACCACAGTGCCCAAATATGCTGCCCATAATGCCCACTAGTGTCCCATTTACAATGGCTGCCACAGTGCCCTGTAAAAGATCAATCCACAGTTCTCCATAACAGTACCAGCCAGTGCTCGTAACAGTGCCAACCACAGTACCCAAATATGTTGTCCATAACAATGCCAACTAGTGTCCTAATAACAATGACAGCCCAGTTTCCCCCACAACAGAACAAGCTGCCACCACAGTGCCCAACCGTGCTGCCCATAACAATGCTAACTAATGTCTAAATAACAATGCATGGCACAGTGCCCCCATAAAACATCAAGCCGCAGTGCTCCATATCACTACCAGCCAGTGCCCATAACAATTGCAAACACATACCAAATATGTGACCCATAACAATGCCAACTAGTGCCCCGTTAACAATGGCTGCCACAGTCAAAATCAAGCCACAGTGCTCCCAGTACCAGCCAGTGCCTACATAACAGGGGACAACCATCGTGCCCAAATAAATGGCCAATAACTATACCAACTAATGCCCTAATACCAGTGACACAGTGCCCCCATCAGATGAAGCCACCGTGCCCATATAACAGTTCCAGCCAGTGCCCAACAATAAGAAACAGTGCCCAATAAGTGTCTCAAACAGTGCCAACCAGTGTTCCTAATATGAATGACAGCCCTGTCTACCCCATAACAGAGGCTGCCATTACAGTACCAACCAATGCCCATAACTGTGCCAACCACAGTGCTCAAATGTGCTGCCCATAACAATGCCAACTAGTGCCCATAACAATGCCAACAAGTTCCCCAATAACATTTGCTGCCATAGGGCCCATAACATTGTGAACCACAGTGCTCCCATAACAGTACCAGCCAGTGCCCATAACTGTGCCAACCACAATGCTCAAATATGCTGCCCATAACAATGCCAACTATTGCCCATAACAATGCCAACCACGGTGCCCCCAATACAGTGACCCATTACAGTGGCAGCCGCAGGGCCCCCATAGCAATGACAACCACTTACCTTTTTATTCCAGATAATTTGTGGCTCTTGCAGCCATTCGCCGGCAGAGTCCGTTTTCTCAGTGGCCGCGCCATGAATGACGTGACCGACAGATTGTCAGGTAAGTCGGGTGATTTACATTTTGAAATTTCAAAATTGTAGAAATTTTGGGGTAAATTTACACACCGCGTGATCATTTTGTTGCAGCTTGCTAGTAATGTCCTGCGCATTTCAGGACTCCTCGTAGCCACAAAACTTTCATTTTTGGTGCAAGAATTTTTTCAAAATTTTTCTTTTCCCGTTTCAGGCCTGGTGACCTCGGTGTATCCCCGGAAGCCTCAGGCGGTGGAGCGCCATGTCTTACCGGTGCTGTGGTACTTCTTATCGAATATCACCGGGAATGGAGTCCTGCCGGGACGGAACGGAAATTTCAAGGACGTGGTCACCAAACTGACTAGAAGCCTGCACAAAGTGATGGGGCCCAGCCTTGAGGAGTACGCCTCCGGTCAGTCGCAGCATGCCGTCAAGATGCTGGCGGACATTCTGGGCACCAAGTGAAGGACTGGATTTCGTGCCCCTTATTAAAGTGGGAGGAGGAGATGGAACGGGCGTGCCGGTGATTTATCAAACCTCCTGAATTCCCATCTTCTGGACACTTCTCAGCTCCATCCCCAATTCACACAGAAATGGCCACAAAAATTTCCTGAGACGCCTACAAAAATTTCTCAAAATGCCCCCTTTGGGGCATATTTATATAAAACCACACCCCTTGGAGGGTCGGTTGGAAGGAAGCTGATTGGCCGCTATGGCCAACTAGGCTATTTTAGTGAAATATGGTCCAATGTAATTAAGGTGTAAATTATATATTTTGGACTTCGGCTCCAACCATCACCTAATAGTCCTTATTCGTGGTACTGTCCCACTAACTAGGCCACGAAAAGGCGGAGTTTAGTGCTAATTTGCATTAAAGGGGCGTCTCCATTGGAACTGGATGGAGTTTAAAACGTCCCGCCATTTAGGATTCATATATTGGCTAGTAGGGATGAGAAGCAGCAAAATACGTTGTATCTCAGGGGTCCGTCCTTGTAGGATTCCATTTATTATTTATTACTGCTTCATCCATTTGGAGGATCCTTAAAGTGTAACTGCCATATTTTTTTTTATTTTTGTAATGTGTAGGGGCAGTGATACTGACCATTTTTGTAATATACTTTAATTACTGAAATTGTACATTTCTATTAGAAACATTCAACAAGTTCTAAACATTTTTGTACTACGAGAAAAATAGCATTCAACAAGCTCTAAAGTGGCCCATTTTGAGCCTTAGCAACGCTCCTCTGTCTTCTGTTTACATAACTATGTAGACTTGCTCCACATTGACTGTGTTCTGTAAACAGAAGACAGAGGAGCGTTGCTAAGGCTCAAAATGGGCCACTTTAGAACTTGTTGAATGTTTCTAATAGAAATGTACAATTTCAGTAATTAAAGTATATTACAAAAATGGTCAGTATCCCTGCCCCTACACATTACAAAAATAAATAAAAATATAACAGTTACACTTTAAGACGATAAAGTCGGCCTTCCATAGTTTTAGCACCAGCTTGGCTTTTAAACAGTTAAAAACTACATTTATGTCCGCTAGCTGCAGATATCTGACTTCATGTGCCCTGTACTGCCTTTCAGCTATGTCATTTCTTATACGCCATTCACCTCCAGAGCTGCATTCATAATTCTGTTTGTTTCCTTCTCTCTGCTGTCCCCTGGTGGTTCAGTGATTTCCAAGGCTTTGCTGTGATGCATTGTTGAGACATCTCCCACAATGCATTGCAGAAGGTAAGGCATTATTGGAGCTCTGCTAGTTGCCCTTTTCTTGCCCGGACTTTGGACAATATGTAGAACCCGCTTCGCTCTGATTGTATATTATTTGCGCTTCCTGCAAACGTTCAGCTTCTATCAGTGATCGATAACCTGTAAACGCTGTAAACGCTAATTTGGATCTAATCTAGATGAAGAGGGCTGTATGTCCGCTCCGTATGTACATACTGTATCATGTGCCTTAGCATTAAATGATATTTTTATATTTTGGGTCTGTGATCTGGTTCTGATCTGCTCATTGGGGTATTTGTAGTTCTCCTTAAAGGGGAGCTCTATCTTTAAATAACCCGGACATTAGAGTCAGTATATGTAAATCCGTCACCTGTTGTGACATTACTTCATGATTTCATTTGCTGTTTTCCATTATTTTAAACTTAGTTTTTGTTTTTAGGAATTCGTGCTATATGGAAACCATCAACAAGCAGGTTAGGCTACGTTCACACATGCGTTATGAACTCCGGTAACCTGTATCTTGCATAACCAGATACAGCCCTGGACTGCCAGAATCCTATTTACTATGGGATCAGCCGGACAAAAAAGTCTTGCATGTAGTCAGCATTTGTGCCAAAAAGAGGCCGGATCCCCGTCAAATCCCATAATGGCCAGGGTTTTTTTGCCTTCCTCTGGATCAACTTGTAGGAAAATATGCCGAACTGGATGGACAGATGTCTTTTTTCAGCCTTATAAACTATGTTACTATGATACTCATTAACACATGAACAAAGCAGGATCAACCCTATAAAAGCAAACATACAGCACGGAAGGGTTCATTCTGCTGATTAAAGTGACACCTGTCTTGTGAAAATCTGTTGTGGCGTTCCTGAGAAAAAATGAGTTTCATTCTTTATGCAAATGAAGGCTTCAGTGCTACTGAGGGGCGGGTCCCCAGTCCCCTGAGGAGCACTGAAGCCCTTCATTGATGCAAAATGAATAAAAGTATTTTTTTCTCAGGAACACCAACAACAGATTTTTCACAAGACAGGTATCATTTTAATCCGCAGGATCAACCCTAACAGGCAGTATGTCTGGTTTGATAGGTGCTCTTTACTGTAAATTTTATATACAGGCTTTTGGTTTGTGACAATTTTGTAGCATTTTTTGGGGTCAGTGGTGTATTTATGTTCTAGATATGGAGCATTTTATGAACTGCCACCAAAAATATATGTAAAATAATCCACTTATCTTTTTGACACATTCTGAACGCCATGAGCACACGCAGCAATAGGAAGATGACAGACCCCAATATAAGTCAGTGGGGGGGCGCTGCTAGCATCCATTGTGTGATGGATCCAATAGTTTATGTTTTGACTTAAATGGGTTATCCAACTCTCTAACGGATGACCTAATCCTGTGTCTGATTAGTGGGGGGTCTGACATTTGGGACCCCCGCTGATCAGCTGTTTGAGAAGGCAGTAGTGCCGTGGCCTTCTCTCAGCTCACCTAGCACAGCGCCGTACATCGTTTAGTGGCTGTGCTTGGTATCGCAGCTCAGCTCCATTCACTTGAATGGGACTGAGTTGCACATAGGCCATGTGACCGAAGAATGTGATGTCACTGGTCTAGGAGGAGGCCGCAGCAGTCTCTGGCGCACTGTGGCCTCTTCTAACAGTTGATCGGCGGGGGTGTTGGGAGTTAGACCCCCACTAATCAGATATTGATTACCTGTTCTGACGATAAGCCATCAATACTTTGCATGAAGTTATCCCCTATCCACAGTATAGGGGATAACTATTAGATCGGTCCCACCACTTGGACCCCTACCAATCACGAGAACAGTGGCCCCCGTACCCTATGGGATTTCTAGCCCTGTACTCGTCTATATCTGAAACTCTCATAGAAATGAATGGAGTGGCCGCACACGTGCACGACCGGGCGTTCCGTTCCTATCAGGGGGCTTCAGGGGTTACGGGGCCCCTGTCCTTGTGATCATGGGGGTCCCAGTAGTAGGACCCCCACAGATCTAATAGCCTAACCTAACCCGGGAATGCCGAACCTGTGGTCCTTCAGCTGTTGCGAAGCTACAACTCCCAACATGCCCTGATAGCTATAGGCTGTCCACGCATGCTGGGAGTTGTAGTGTGCAACAGCTGGAGGGCCCCACAGAGGGTTGGGCATCCCTGATCTAACGGGAATACCCCTTTAAGGCCAGTGAGGTCTTGTCTGAAGTCTGGTATCTATTACAGACCAAAGACGAATCAAGGACAATGATGGGAGTAGTAGCAGGTGAGCTCTACAACCTTGGCAGCAGATATCAGGAAACCCGAGAAGATCCAGGACGGGTGGTTCATATTCTGGGACAGGAGCCTGGAGTGGGCTGGACGCTGGTGTCCACTATCCGTGAGCGTCGCTGGGGGTCAGAAGGACATTTCACAAGAGACGGAAATTAATTCCTACTACACCATGTTCCAAATTATTATGCAAATTGGATTTAAGTGTCATAAAGATTAAATGTTTTGTTTTTCAATGAAACTCATTGATGGTATTGTGTCTCGGGGCTCTTTGGATCACTGAAATCAATCTCAGATACCTGTGATAATTAGTTTGCCAGGTGAGCCCAATTAAAGGAAAACTGGATGTTCCACAATATTAAGCAGGACACTGTTTTCAAGTAAAATGGGAAAGAAAAAGGATCTCTCTGCTGCCGAAAAGCATCAAATAGTGCAATGCCTTGGACAAGGGATGAAAACATTAGATATTTCACGAAAACTTAAGCGTGATCGTCGTACTGTGAAGAGATTTGTGGCTGATTCAGAGCACAGACGTGTTCGTGCTGATAAAGGCAGAATGAGGAAGGTTTCTGCCAGACAAGTTCATCGGATTAAGAGAGCAGCTGCTAGAAAACCATTACAAACCAGCAAACATATTTGAAGCTGCTGGTGCCTCTGGAGTCCCTCGAACCTCAGGGTGTAGGATCCTTCAAAGGCTTGGTGTGGTGCATAAACCTACTATTCAGCCCGCCCTAGTAAAAACGGTTGCAGTGGGCCCAGACATACATGAAGACTCATTTTCAAACAGTCTTGTTTACTGATGAGTGTCGTGCAACCCTGGATGGTCCAGATGGATGGAGTAGTGGATGGTTGATGGATGGCCACCATGTCCCAACAAGGCTGCGACGTCAGCAAGGAGGTGGAGGAGTCATGTTTTGGGCCAGAATCATGGGGAGAGAGCTGGTAGGCCCCTTTAGGGTTCCTGAAGGTGTGAAAATGACCTCTGCAAAGTATATAGAGTTTCTGACAGACAACTTTCTTCCAAGCAGAAACGTTCCTTCAGGAGCAAAATCATCTTCATGCATGACAATGCACCATCTCATGCTGCAGAGAAGACCTCTGTCTCATTGGCTGCTATGGGCAGGAGATAAACTCATGGTGTGGCCACCATCTTCCCCTGACCTCAACCCTATAGAGAACCTTTGGAGTATCATCCAGCAAAAGATCTATGAGGGTGGGAGGCAGTTCACATCAAAACAGCAGCTCTGGGAGGCTATTCTGACATCATGCAAAGAAATTCAAGCAGAAACTCTCCAAAAACTCACAAGTTCAATGGATGCAAGAATTGTGAAGGTGACATCAGAGAAGGGTTCCTATGGTAACATGTAACTTGGCCTGTTTGGATTTAAATAGCTTTTTATTTCAGTGAATGTGACCTCCATTCCACAAATGAGCATTTTCAGTTCTTAAAAACATATAAAATGTTTAGAAACTCTACTGTGCATAATAACTTGGAACAGTGCATTTTGAGTTTTTTAAATTTTTGAAGAATATACTGTTATCATTGGGAGGTTGGTTCAATAAAATTCAATGTATACTCTGGTGTCGTGAGCCTGTCATGAAGGGAGGCAAATGTCCTATAATGTCAAGAGTGGGATTCCTATAATGTTCTATAGGGAAATATAGGAAACATATGGGGTTAATTTTATATTCGGGGCATAGTACAGTCAGATCATGCCAAAAAACCGCATCCAACCTCAGCCTAATTCAGCCACATTGGAAATATTCAGCATGGATTGTCATCCTCAGCCAGTACATGACAGGTCATCCTCGTACGGATCCACCGTCGCAGTCTGAGGGGTCAGTCTCAGATTTTTTCCACGGAAATACATGTCAAGATAACAGGCCCTTGTACGTGGCCAGGTTCTGTGCGTCTAAGGCTGGACCACAAAGGTCAATGTCCATGGATATATGGTATAGTTTTTTGAGTCACTTTCTATTGACTTCAATGAGTAAAACAGTTCCATAGACTGTAATGAGGCCGACGGGACAGACTTTACTGTCTCATGAAGGGAATATTTCAAGTCAACTTTTTTGTGTATTTTGAGGTAAATTTATCAAATGTTGCACAGTGTTTGATAAAGTTGGCTCACCTTTAGGCTAGGGCTACACGGCGACGTGTTGCAGAACAGTTGCGCAACATTTTATTTATAATAATAATCAATGCTGTCGCACTGCAATATGTGACATAAGATTGCAAAAATCCGTCCACTTTAGATTTTTGTGCGGCTGTCGCGTTGCGGTTGCAGCATGTTGCAGTGCGAATCCATTGACTATCGCTACAAAAATTGTTACGTGACATTGGTGCGACACCTGTTGCAGTGTAGTTGCACCCTTTTTGTTGACATCTGGAGTGAAGTAAAGTTCATTAACATAATCAACAGTGTCCACTTTCCAAAATGGGTAAGGAGTGTAAAAATGCAAAAAGTTGCAAAAGTTTTGTACAAGTAACTACCTCCTGTTAGTTTTAGGCCCCTTTCACACGAGCGAGTTTTCCGCGCGGGTGCGATGTGTGACGTGAACACACAGCACCCGCGCTGAATCCTGACCCATTCATTTCTATGGGTCTGTGTACATGAGCGTTTTTTTTCACGCGTCACTTCTGCGTTGCGTGAAAATCGCAGCATGTTCTATATTCTGCGTTTTTTCACGCAGCCCTGGTCCCATAGAAGTGAATGGGGCTTCAGTGAAAAACGTATTACATCCTGAAGCAAGTGCGGACACAATGCGTTTTTCACTGATGGTTGCTGAGAGATGTTGTTTGTAAACCTTCAGTTTTTTATCACGCGCGTGAAAAACGCATCAAAACGCATCGCACCCGCGCGGAAAAAACTGAAGAACTGAACACAATCGCAGACAAAACTGACTGAACTTGCTTGTAAAACGGTGCGAGTTTCACTGAACACATCCGGACCTAATCCGTCACGCTCGTGTGAAAGAGGCCTTAAGCACCCTATGACAGATTACTAAATAAAAATCTCTGATACACTGTAACGAACCCTGCAGCTGTGTAGTTATGGAGGTAAATTGGTCTACAATCAATCTTCTTTAGGCTCTTGAGTTGGAAGTCTGCATACACAGGCCAGGGCTCTCTATACCTCGTAACTAATGTTAGCCTATGGGGGAGGAGGGGAGTCGTGAAATTGTCGCCATCTGCAGAAGATACCTTCACGTTGGTAGATGGGCCCGACAAACGTTTGATCAGAAATGTGCAAAGAGCTTCCATTTTTCATGTATAGTAGGTACAGGACCACTGTAATCCAGAATAATCCCTAATCCCTATTGTTTGTATGTATAACAGAGTGCTGCCATGTTCTGATTGCTGGTACATCCAGCAGGGGGCGTGCTTCTTACTGTTATGACACCTGACTGATGGAATGTGCACGTTCAGGGGAGATTTGCATGCATAATGCATTACTTAGTGTTAGATCTGCACCCAGTTATTATCGGACCTCACAGTATTACGCCTACATCGCCCCAACAGCGGCTCCTCCGGGGACATAGGTGTTCTCCACAAAAAGCAGAGCTAAAAAGGGAGGCTGCTGACTATTAATAGCAATGTAAGGGAGGACTCCGAGCTGCCACCGTGCTAATCGTACAATTACACCCCCACCCTGCTGCACCGACTGAACCTGAATCACCGCTGATGTTCCTTCATCTTATCTCAAAGGTTACAGATACAGTGTAGTATACAGGTTGCAGATACAGTGCGGTATACAGGCTGCAGATA
Organism: Rhinella marina; assembly: GCA_900303285.1. Classification (NCBI taxonomy): domain Eukaryota; kingdom Metazoa; phylum Chordata; class Amphibia; order Anura; family Bufonidae; genus Rhinella; species Rhinella marina. The sequence goes on from ONZH01020185.1 coordinate 60,004, forward strand.
TAGTGCAGTGTACAGGCTGCAGATATAGTGCAGTGTACAGGCTGCAGATATAGTGCAGTGTACAGGCTGCAGATACAGTGCGGTATACAGGCTGCTGATATAGTGCGGTATACAGGCTGCAGATATAGTGCAGTGTACAGGCTGCAGATACAGTGCGGTATACAGAGCTGCTGATACAGTGCAGTATACAGGCTGCAGATATAGTGCGGTATACAGGCTGCAGATACAGTGCAGTATACAGGCTGCAGATATAGTGCGGTGTACAGGCTGCAGATACAGTGCGGTATACAGAGCTGCTGATACAGTGCAGTATACAGGCTGCAGATATAGTGCGGTATACAGGCTGCAGATATAGTGCAGTGTACAGGCTGCAGATACAGTGCAGTATACAGGCTGCAGATATAGTGCAGTGTACAGGCTGCAGATACAGTGCGGTGTACAGGCTACAGATACAGTGCAGTATACAGGCTGCAGATATAGTGCGGTATACAGGCTGCAGATATAGTGCGGTATACAGGCTGCAGATATAGTGCGGTATACAGGCTGCAGATACAGTGCGGTATACAGAGCTGCTGATACAGTGCAGTATACAGGCTTGCAGATATAGTGCGGTATACAGGCTGCTGATATAGTGCGGTATACAGGCTGCAGATATAGTGCAGTGTACAGCTGCAGATATAGTGCGGTGTACAGGCTGGCAGATACAGTGCGGTATACAGAGCTGCTGATACAGTGCAGTATACGGCTGCAGATATAGTGCGGTATACAGGCTGCAGATATAGTGCAGTGTACAGGCTGCAGATACAGTGCGGTATACAGGCTGCTGATACAGTGCAGTATACAGGCTGCAGATATAGTGCAGTGTACAGGCTGCAGATACAGTGCGGTGTACAGGCTGCAGATACAGTGCGGTATACAGAGCTGCTGATACAGTGCAGTATACAGGCTGCAGATATAGTGCGGATATACAGGCTGCAGATATAGTGCGGTATACAGGCTGCAGATATAGTGGCAGTGTACAGGCTCAGATACAGTGCAGTATACAGGCTGCAGATATAGTGCAGTGTACAGGCTGCAGATACAGTGCAGTATACAGGCTGCAGATTAGTGCAGTGTACAGGCTGCAGATATAGTGCGGTATACAGGCTGCAGATATAGTGCAGTGTACAGGCTGCAGATATAGTGCAGGTTTATACAGCTGCAGATATAGTGCGGTATACAGGCTGCGAGATATAGTGCGGTATACAGGCTGCAGATAAGTGCAGTGACAGGCTGCAGATCAGTGCAGTGTACGGCTGCAGATACAGTGCGGTATACAGAGCTGCTGATACAGTGCAGTATACAGGCTGCCAGATATAGTGCGGTATACAGGCTGCAGATATAGTGCAGTGTACAGGCTGCAGATCAGTGCAGTATACAGGCTGCAGATATAGTGCAGTGTACAGGCTGCAGATACAGTGCAGTATACAGGCTGCAGATATAGTGCAGTGTACAGGCTGCAGATATAGTGCGGTATACAGGCTGCAGATACAGTGCGGTATACAGGCTGCAGATATAGTGCAGTATACAGGCTGCAGATATAGTGCGGTGTACAGGCTGCCGATACAGTGTAGTGTACAGGCTGCAGATACAGTATGGTATACAGGCTGCAGATACAGTATGGTATACAGGCTGCAGATACAGTACGGTATACAGGCTGCTGATACAGTGCAGTATAAAGGCTGCAGATACAGTGCGGTATACAGGCTGCATATCATAGAAATGCCTATTCTTATCCGCAATTGCAGACAAGAATTGGACATGTTTTATTTTTTTGTGGGGCCGCGGAATGGAACAACGGATGCGTACAGCACTGTTCCGCACTCATAAGATCATATGAGTGCGGGACAATAGTCCCGTAGGCGGCCCGACGTGCATAGCATCATAGTAATCTATGATTACTACTAATCTATGCCCACGATCTATGCCACTCCGGGACATATGGCCTGCTCATGGACCGTATGTCTCGGAGCGCATACGGTTGTGTGCAAGGGCCCTAACTCTGAGGACGCCGCATTTCCTTCCCTCTACTGAAAAAAACAACAGTGCTGCATTAACCCTTGTAAATCCTTTATTTGATGGATGTTGAGTTACATTCAGTCTAATAACCGAGTCCCATCCAGAGCTGCATTTACAATTCTGCTGGCTTCTACGCTCCCAGCAGCCACCTGATGGTTAAGGAGGAGCTCTGCTCACTGGAGGTGTAGTGCATACAAATGAAAACTCTTTACACAAGCTCAGCGAGAACCTTAGGGCACAGCAATGACAATGTCCAAATACTAGACAGCAGAATTCTGAGTGCAGCTCAGGATGTGACTGGAGTAAAGAGAGATTATAATTCAGGAGGAGTACGATATTTATACTTTATATGTAGAATGGCGTTCGGAGGTGAGACTACATATTAAAAGGGCGGACAGATATTCTGTAACCAAAGAGTTGCAAATTTGTTTTTACAGTTTTTACAGTTTTGCGACTTTTTAAATGCCATTGAGACCAGAGGTAGTGTAGAAACATCACTGGTGCCTAGATTTAGGTGCAGTGGCATTTAAAGGGTCACAAACTCGGGGTCTGCAACTCTTTTACACCGCAAAATGTATTGGATTTTTTTTTTCATTATACAAGATTAATCTTACTTACCTAAAACAGGAGAATGTGGAATTACCATTGACAATTATCTGTTCACATCACCATTTATTTTTCGCTTCCTCTGATCCATAAGTGATGCATAAGGCCATCTGTTTTGTCCCGTTGCTCCTAGACCCTCATTTGCATATAGTAAAACTTTATTTTTCTCAGCAATGCGGACACATATGAACATGTGACCAACACAGATGTCTTCAGCTGCCAAGTGCACATGTAACAGGTCAGCCGGTGTCATAGGGACAAAACTGCTGACAGATGCCCTTTTAAAATACAGGATCCGTTTTCTCTTTATTTTTCTGTTCTTGTGACGGATCAGAAGAACGGAAAAAAAAATGGTAATGTGAACCCAGCGTTATATTAATATGCATTAATAACATAGATTAATATACATTTTATATGCTATGACATTGTGGGATACAGGTCAGAACCGACATGTATAATATATTAAGGCAATTAATATTTCATCCAGAAAACCAAAGCTCTTGCATTTACTGTCCTGACCCTCATTATAGTGCAGTCCTGTGTGTGTGAGATTAAAGGGTTACGTCTGTGCCCATTAGGTTTCTACAACAGGTATAATACCCCGGGGGTTTCCTGGGGGCGGTGATCAGAATTAGGGTTATTGATCGGTAGAACCAGCTGATAATGTTATTGTCAGATCTTCTCATTGATATGGTATATGAGGTGACTGCATAGGGCACACGCATCTCAGCTTGTATTATGTCTGGCATATTGGGGTGCACGATCTGCCAGGCACTTGTGTATTAGGCTGCATTCATTGCCTGTTAGGTTATATCCATAGGTGCTGGTTGAGGTGCAGTTAAAAGGATTATCCCACAAAAATACTCTATATTTTTAAACCAGCGCCTGGATCTGAATACTGCTGTAATTGAATGTAATTAAAAATCTAGTATCGCCACTGATTTATTCAATGAAATGTATCTGTATAGTTCCGTTTATTTTATTTTTTTTTCTCATTTCTCTGTCCACCTCGCTGAGGTGGTCACACATGCTCAGTATCCTAGCCACTGGCCAGATCTACTGTTTATTAGGTAAAACATTACAACGCAGGCAGTTTTCCTTCTATTTGGTTTTAACTGCCTCTCAACCGCTACCTTTGAATATACCTCATGTAAAAACAAAATCCATAGCATAAACTGAGTATTTTTATGTCAATTTATGCTCCAGATTTGCAATGCACGGGGGCGAAATCTGCAGCAAATCTGCAGTAAAATCCACAACAAATCTGTTGCAGAATTTCCACTGCAGAACTGTGGCAATATCCGCCTCATGTGACTGTACCCTTAGGCTAGGGTTACATGGCGACACAACGGTTCTGGCCAGGGATCGCGGAGTAGCAGTGATACCACAGAGATGAAAGGGACCACAGCACAAGTCGCACAAAAATCCAGCACTGTTGGATTCTTTTGCGAATTGCGCTGCCATCCCGTTCACTTCTATGGGATCACCACTACTCTGTGATCCTGACCGCTACGAGTGTCGCTGTGTAGTTCTAGCCTAACTCACATTTTGGGCAACACTTCATGCCTGTCCCTGACAATGCGTGTTGCCTGGTCCTATCGACTGTGTTGGATCAGAGCTGTGTAACCCACCAAGTCACAAGCAATGTAGATCGGGGTCTGCGACCGTCTTCCCAGGGCGGTTCTGTACAGTCATAGAATTCACTAGTAACAGATAAGGGAACATTCCCAAATAAAGCACATTTTATAAAGAAGACACCTCATCTTCAGGCTTTCATTGTAGGTACGGGGCGGGGGGGGGGCGTCATTGCAGGCTGGGATGGGTCAGTCCTTCCTTCTGCAGTCCCTGGCCCACCACGCACAGCTCGGATTTTGCCGGCTGTCTGGCCGACGCTCTGGGATCTGTCAGGCTCTGGCCGCCGCCGGCTCGCTGTCCTTCTGAGCGGATTCCTCAACCCTGAAATGAGAAAAGAGGCTTACCGCTGAGACACTAACCAGAGGTGACGCCATTATTTTAAGCACACGGTGCTAATCGCATTATTAGACCCATACTGGGACCTGTATAATCCTGCGGCTGCAAAATTTACGCAACATGTCTGGCTTATCACAGGAGAACCCGAGCCTGGGGTAAAGCGAGAAGGTGATGATATGAGCGCCCCCTTTTATCAAATGTATTCCCGTTATATAATGTGACCGATCAGTGCTAGGCCATCACTGGATGACTGGTGCGGCTCCCACCTCTGGGAATGAATGGCCGCAGCGCTAATTTAGCCATCTAGCCCAGAGATATGCCACTGCTTTATAACATCAGAAACTCCATCCCACCGCAAGTTTTAGTTTTTTTTTTTGCTAGTCAAAAACTCCATGAAGTAGAGTTCGTTTGGGGTGTTTTTTTTGGATTCAAAATGTTTTATTCAGCTGTCTTAGGCCCCTTTCACACGGACGATGATTTCCGCGCGGTGCAATGCGTGATGCGAACGCATTGCACCCGCACTGAATCCTGACCCATTCATTTTAATGGGGCTTTTCACATGAGCGTTTTTTTTCACGCATCACTTCTGCGTTGCGTGAAAAACGCAGCATGTTCTATATTCTGCGTTTTTCACGCAGAACTGGCCCCATTGAAGTGAATGGGTCTGCGTGAAAATCGCATTGCATCCGCACACAAGTGCGGGTGCAATGCGGCTTTAACGCATGGTTGCTAAGAGATGTTGTTTATAAACATTCAGTTTTTTCGCACGCGCGTGATAAACGCATCAAAACGCTTCGCACCCGCGCGGAAAAAACTGAAAGAACATACGCAATCGCAGTCAAAACTGACTGCAATTGCGTGCGGATTTGGTGCGGATGCGTGCGGATTTTCCTGAACGCATCCGGACATGCTCGTGTGAAAGGGGCCTTAGGGCTCATGCACACGACCTGTCGACAGGACTGTTTATTCCGTCATGTATAACATAACCAAACGGAAACGTTATTTGGCCCCATAGACAAGTATTAGGACGGCGCAAAACTGAATGTCTCTTAAAAGGGTTTCTGTCACCAGAAATACACAAATTAACCTGGCTGATATTAGTGATGCGCTAATGTCAGCTGCACCTAACTACCCTACTCTTAGTTTTCTCCATGCCCCCATTACTGACTAAAGAAGAACTCCCGACAAAAATGTTATTCCATGTCCTGCTAGAAATGTACATGATATAATCTGTAGTGAATGTCATTTTCTTACCAGTGTCTGTATTTTTGACTTCTATCATCCTGAAGTTTCTTATCTGTGTCATGTGACCAGCAATTAGACCCACCAGACTTATGTGTGGACAGGAAGTCTAGTTCTCTATGTATTCCTATGAGACTGAAAGTGAGGCTCCCATAGGAATGAATAGAGCAGTTACTGGCTTTCTGTCCTGGGTCAGTTGGAGGTCAGGAAGTTGGTCACATGACCCAGCTACAATAAGAAGAGAGGGGATAACTCACAGAAACAGTCACTGATAAGAAAATGACATTCACTACAGATTATATCATGCGATGCACCTTTCTAACAGGTCAGAGAATAAAATTTTTTGCGGGAGTTCTTCTTTAAATGTAACTTTTCTATTATGCTAATTAGCCTCTAGGAGCGGGGGGGGGGGGGCTCCCTAGGGGCTCCGTTCTCCCACCTCATTCACCTCCCTTTGAAGCTTGATTGACAGGGCCAGGCAGCGTTCTCCTCCTGCCAGCCCTGTGTGCTGGGGAAATCTTGCACCTGTGCCGCAGGCATAGTGAAGGACACTTCCTTACTGCGCCTGCGCTGAATACGGCGCGAGGTGTCCCCAGCACACAGGGCCGGCAAGAGGAGGAGAATGAGGTAGAAGAACAGAGCCCCGAGGAGCAGGGGCAACGCCCCCGCCCCCCCGCTCCTAGAGGCTAATTAGCATATTATAAAAGTTACATTAAATCAGTAATGGGGGCATGGAGAAAACGGAGGCCCCTTTCACACGTGAAAATCGCAGCATGTTCTATATTCTGTGTTTTTCACGCAGCCCTGACCCCATAGAAGTGAATGGGGCTTCAGTGAAAAACGCATTGCATCCTGAAGCAAGTGCGGACACAATAATGCGTTTTTCACTGATGGTCGCTAAGAGATGTTGTTTGTAAACCTTCAGTTTTTTATCATGCGCATGAAAAACGCATCAAAACGCATCGCACCCGCGCGGAAAAAAATGAACAACTGAACGCAATCGCAGACAAAACTGACTGCGATTGCGTGCGGATTGGTGCGGATGCGTGCGGTTTTTCCGGAACGCATCTGGACTGAATCCGTGACGCCCGTGTGAAAGAGGCCTTAAAGCAGGGGTAGGGAACCTCCGGCTCTCCAGCTGTTGTGAAACTACAATTCCCAGCATGCTTCATTCATTTCTATGAGAGTTCTTAGAAGAGCAGAGCGAGTATGCTTGCTGGGAGTTGTAGTTTCACAACAGCTGGAGAGCCGGAGGTTCCCTACCCCTGCCTTAAAGGCTTCCATTTTGCCTTCTGTCCTAAGATTCCATTATAACGGAACCTGTAACGGAATTTAGAATGCGAATGCGAACCCGCCCTAAGCAGATGTACCCAGCGCTATCAGTAGTGACTATTAAGATGGCTGCACACGATGCCGACCTGTATGTAGAAAACACGCAGGAAATCTGCACCAATACCGCACAAAAACTCACATAAATCCACACTACTTAGGCCTTGTTCACACATCAGTTATTTCCATCAGTTATTGTGAGCCAAAACCAGGAGCTGAGGGTACACAGCGATCAGGTATAATGAAAAGATCTGCACCTTCTCTGTTTTTGACTCGCACCTGGTTTTGGCTCACAATAACTGATGGAAATAACTGATCAAATAACTGATGTGTGAACAAGGCCTTAGCATGTTTTTGGTTCGCTTTTGGTGCAGTTTTTATGCCTTTTTGGTGGGGAAAACCGCAACAACAGCCGACACGCTGCAGATTTCAAAATCCACACAGCGGGTCAATTTCTCAACAAAAAAGCAAAGTGCACGTGAGATTTGTCTAACCTGATACACTCTGCTGGGGCTGGATTAGGGCTTTACTTTTGCGGCCTGTATGCAGAACCATTCACTTCAATGGGGCTGCAAAAAAACGGAAATGACTCAGTGTGCATTCCGTATGTCCACATGGCAGTTCCACCCAAAAAAAATAGAACATGTCCTATTATTTTCTGCATTACGGACTGTTCTATTAGAGGCCGGACGTTCCGTTCTGCAAAATGCGTAATGCACACGGCCTTATCCGTGTTTTGATGATCCGCAATTTGCAGACCGCAAAAACAGCTATGGCCGTATGCATGAGCCCTTATGCTGTGGTTTTTTTTCTGCACCAAAATCACAGCAGAAAGAACTCACATAATCTGCATTGTGTGCATGTAACCTCAGGCCGCTTTCACGCAGTCAGTGTTTGATCAGTGATTTACATCAGTGATTGTGAGCCCAAACCAGGAGCGGATCAGAAACCCAGAACAGGAGCAGATCTTTCCATTATACCTTATGTCTGTGGAGGCTTCGGGCCCCATTCACACGACCGTATGTATTCCGTGATCTGTATAAAAACGGAACGGAAGACATACGGAAAGTCTTCTGTAGTGTTCCACATTTTTGCGGACCCATTGACTTTAATGGGGCTACGGACGTGATTTTGCGGCCAAGTATAGGACATGTTTCATTTTTTTTGCGGGAGAACTTCCGTGAGATACGGTGTGCATTCTGCATTTTTTTTCTCCTATGGAAAAATGAATGGGTCCGTATGGTTCCGCATCCTATTCGCAAAAATGCGGATAAGATGCAGAAATGTACATACGGTCGTGTGAATGGGGCCTAACTCTTGGTTTTACTCACAATCACTGATCAAAACACTGAGGCCTCATCCACATTTCCGTTTTTCACTGACGTGTGCTGTCCGCATTTTCCATGGACAGCACATGTACCCATTGATTTAAACGTGTCTGTTCACATTTCAGTGTTTTTTCACAGACCATGGGTCAGTACAAAAATCACGGAGACATGCACTACTTTGATCTGTGATGCGGGCCAAGCACGCCCATTGAAGTCTATGGCATCCATGTTGTGTCCGTTTTTCACTGAAGACTAATAGGAGATTCTTTGGAAAATAATTTTCAGCTGAGCAACGTCCCTGAACAAATGCTAAAAATGGACACGCCGACCAATCACGGATCCTTCACGGATGAAACACGTACGCTTTTTTTCACTGACAAGGAAATGTGGACGAGGCCTGACTGTGTGAAAGCAGCCCTAGGCCTCATTCTCATTTCCGTGTCCGTTTAACGTCCATGAAAAAATCAGTCCGCGTTTCATCCGTGAAGATGTATGTGAAGGATCCGTGTTTGGTCCGTGATTCCGTTTTTTTAGCCGTCCATGTGTCATTCGTATTCAGCTGCTAGGCTGAAAATTAATTTCAAAACCATCTCCAATCAGTGGTCAATGAAAAATGGACCAAACACAAATGCCATCCGTGTCGTGTCCGTGTCGGGCGTGTTTTTTCCGCATCACGGACCAAAGTAGTTCATGTCTCCAGTAAAAAAACTTACTGTGTGAACAAAAATTTTAAAATCAATGGGTACGTGTGCTGTCCATGGAAAATTCGGACTGCACACATCAGTGAAAAACGGAAATGTGAATGGGGCTTGAGGGTCCATTCACACGTCCTGTTTTTCTTTCCTGATCCGATCCGCATCCGATCCGCAAATCATGCGGATAGGATGCGGATCCATTCATTTCAATCCTGAAAAAATGCGGACAGCGCTCCGCATACTGTCCGCATCCGTTGTTCCGTTCTGTTGCGTTATGCGGATCCGCAAATAAGATAGAGCTTTTCCTACTTTTGTCCGCATATGCGGTCCGTGGTCCCATTATAGTCAATGGGTCAAAAATGCGGATGATATGCGGAATGCGTCAATATGTCATCCGCAATTGCGGATCCGTTTCCAGGAGATAGAAAGAAATACTCCACCAACATATATTCCTCCTTCCTTTTTTTTTTCGGAAAAACGGAACAGATGCGGACGTACAATTGGTAAAAACTGAAGATTTTTGCGGAAACACAGATCCGCCAAAAAAAAGGGACCGAAAATCTGGAAAAGAAAAATACGGACGTGTGAATGAAGTCTTAGGCCCCTTTCACATGACAGTATTTTTTGCGGGCTCCGATCCGCATTTTTCATGTCATTTCTATGGGTCCGCAAAAAATACTGAGAGCATACGGTGTGCTGTCCGCACTCGTATGCCCGTTCCGTAGCCCTGCAAAAAACATGGAACCTGTCCTATTCTTGTCCGCAAAACGGACAAGGATAGGCATTGTTACAATGGATCCGCAAAAAAAACGGATGCCATACGGACGGCATCCGTTTTTTTTGCGGATCCGCAATTTGCGGACCGCAAAACACAACATTCGTGTGAAACCGGCCTTAGTCTGGGTTTACAAGTAGCTGAAAATTGCGCTGTGGTTTTTGCTGCGTTTGCACAGCAAACAAAACGCAACAAAGCTGCATGTAATAAATGCGTTTTTGCCACAGGACAGCCAGCAGATTTCACCCTCTCTATTGCAAAGAATGAAGTCCGCTGTATAAACCGACCTACTGTGGATTTCAAATCCGCAACGCTGCACGCACCTTTTCTGCTGCTTTTTTTTATGGAGCGTGTGAATGGTAAATCAGAAATTTTCATCCCCTTTGCTGGCACTGTACAACACTGTGGATTTTTGGTCTTCGTCCAATACACATTTTTTGCAGTTCGGGCACAGACCTATTAATTTCTATGGAACTGCAAAAAATGCGTAAAGCACACGTGTGCTGACCACATTGGCATTTAATCTGTAGTGAATGTCATTTTCTTACCAGTGTCTGTATTTGTGAGTTATATCTCCCTGATGTTTCTCATCTGTGTCATGTGACCAGCAATCAGACTCACCAGATAACACAGCATCTTATGTGTGGACAGGAAGTCTATTTACACAGGAATTGGCATTTACTACCTGGACTGCAAAACATGTAGCCAGTATCCGTATTTTGCAGATCTGCAGTTTGCGTCCCGCACAATACATACGGTCATGTGCATGAGGCTGTATTGGCACAGGTTGGTTGCTGTCAATAAGGTCTAAATAAGGTTTTTAAAAAATAAATTTTTTGTAAATGCACATCATTTCCTGTATTCACATATTACTTCACTGTCCAGCAATCGGCAGGATTAGACCCCAATGCAGGCATCCAGTGTTGTGTATGAGGCCCCTTTCACACGGGCGAGATTTCCGCGCGGGTGCAATGCGTGATGCGAACGCATTGCCCCCGCACTGAATCCTGACCCATTCATTTCAATGGGGCTTTTCACATGAGCGATGTTTTTTACGCAGCCTTGGTCCCATAGAAGTGAATGGGGCTGCGTGAATAACGCATTGCATCCGCACGCAAGTGATTCACTGATGGTTGCTAAGAGATGTTGTTTGTAAGGCCTCTTTCACACAAGCGTCACGGATTCAGTCCAGATGCGTTCCGGAAAATCCGCACCAATCCACACGCAATCGCAGTCAGTTTTGACTGCGATTACGTACGTTCATTCAGTTTTTTCCGCGCGGGTACAATACGTTTTGATGCGTTTTTCACGCGCGTGATAAAAAACTGAATGTTTACAAACAACATCTCTAAGCAACCATCAGTGATTCACACAGACCCATTCACTTCTATGGGGCCAGGGCTGCGTGAAAAACATCGCTCATTCTCGCGTGTGAAAGAGGCCTAAACATTCAGTTTTTTATCATGCGAGTGAAAAATGCATCAAAACGCTTCGCACCCGTGCGGAAAAAACTGAGCAAACGTATGTGCGGATTTTCTGGAACGCATCCGGACTGAATCCGTGATGCTCGTGTGAAAGATGCCTAAGGCTTCTTTCACCTTAGCATTAGGCCCCTTTCACACGGGCGATGTTTCCGTGCGGGTGTAATGCGTGATGCGAACGCATTGCACCCGCACTGAATCCTGACCCATTCATTTCAATGGGGCTTTTCACATGTTTTTCACGCAGTAGTTCGCCGTTGCGTGAAAATCGCAACATGTTCTATATTCTGCGTTTTTCACGCAGAACTGGCCCCATTGAAGTGAATGGGTCTGCGTGAAAATCGCATTGCATCCGCACACAAGTGCGGGTGCAATGCGGTTTTAACGCATGGTTGCTAAGAGATGTTGTTTGTAAACATTCAGTTTTTTCGCACGCGTGTGCTAAACGCATCAAAACGCTTCGCACCCGCGCGGAAAAAACTGAAAGAACATACGCAATCGCAGTCAAAACTGACTGCAATTGCGCGCGGATTTGGTGCGGATGCGTGCGGATTTTCCTGAACGCATCCGGACCAAATCCGGACACGCTCGTGTGAAAGGGGCCTTAGGCTTGTCCGGCAGGGGAACAGCCTACCGGATCCGCTTGCACACATGTGCTGCCTGGCAGCAAGCAGTTTTTCTCTGGTCGCCGTTTGCTGTGCTGTGGCCGCATCTCCCGCCCATCCCCTTTATACTGAATTGGATCGGGTCGGGCTGCAAGCATTAGTACGGTTCCAGCAGGCTGTTCCCCTGCCGGACAAGCCTAACGCTAGTGTGAAAGAAGCCTTATTCTCTACACTGGATGCCTAATCCTGCCGACTGCCGGACAGTGAAGTAATATGTGTATATAGGAAGTGATTTGCGTTTACAAAAAAATGTAATTTTTCAACACCAGAGTCTAACAGATCTTATTGACAGCGGTCGGGTGTTGTCTTCTTTTCTTTGGCAATAAACAGGATCAATTATCCCCAAGTTTCAACAGGTTTCCATAACAGAGGAGTGGTAGACGACGCACAACATGAAAGATGCTGCAGCGTACAGCGGGGGAGTCTCATGGGGATTAGTCTCGGCTTTTCATCAAGAACAAGTCACCTCTACAGGGAGAGGCCGCAGCCTGGGACTATTATTACATGTGTCACATACATGTAGTCTGGAGGATGACACCAGACGTCCTCTCTTTCTACCAGTATGTACCGAATGTACTTGTAGGTGTCAGTAAATAGATCTCACAGACACACGCTGCGAGTTCAACGCATTGTGAAACCAGCCGAAGAGATTGACTACCAGTATTCTACTGACTGCATAATAGACTGTACTCCATAAGCAGCGCAGTGTCTTATGTAAACAAACGACTGCATGTCAAAGTTTACATAAAGTTTTATAAAAAAATAAAAATAAAAAATCAAGTTAAAGGGATATTTCCATATCGCTAGGACTGGGACCCGCACCTATATCGAGAACAGAGCGGGGAGCGCTGCGCCTGGAGGATCCTGTGTTTCCCGGGATCCGGCCACCACCAGGCGCAGCTCCCCCACTGCTCCCATAGAAATGAATGGGAGTGCACTGCGCATGCGTGGCCACCGCTCTCATTCATTTCTATGGAGCTGACGGAAATAGCCGAGCCAGCGCTCAGCTATTTTTGGCGGCCTCATAGAAATGAATGGTGCGGGGTGCGCCCTTCGTTCATTTCCCCGATCCGTTCTCGATATAGGTGGGACCCGCACCTATAAGACAATGGGGGCATATCCTAGTGATATTCCCCCATTCTCTAAAATGTTGCTGTCGTGACTGCTGCATGGATGGGACCGCAAATCTGTGGAAAATCACTGATGTGTAAATAAACACATCAAAAGCAATGTCTGCTGTCTGTGGAGAACGCTGACATCACGTGTCTGTGAATAAGGTCTTAGGCCTCATGGAAATCGAGGATCCGCAGGCAGACAGACATTTTTTTTTTACTCCTGTAGAAATGTCTTATTCTCGTCTACAAAACCACAACTATTAAGAGGCTGTGTGCTCCTCTTAAAGGGGCCGTCCAGGAGAGGCCATCACTAGCTGATCGGCAGTTGTCTGACACCCTGCATTCCCGCCGATCAGCTCAGTCAACACCGCACAACACTGTCGCCATTGTGGTGGCGGGAGCTCGTTACTACAGCGCTACTCCCATTAAAGTCAGCAGGCAGGCGCAGCGCTGTAGTAGTGAGCTCCCACCACTGCTGGGGCCTTGTACCTCTAGCGCTGACTTCACTTGACTGAGCTACCCAGGGGATGCAGGGTGTCAGACCCCTGCCGATCAGCAACGTGATGGCGTATCCTGAGGACCCTTGACAACTCATTTATTAACTGTGGCGCATATGACACTAGTGGGGGATAGATTAAGACTTTGGGGGGCACTTATTAAGACTAGTTTTTTTACTGGTCTTAAAGAAGAACTCCCACAAATTTTTTTATTCTCTGACCTGTTAGAAAGCTGCATGATATAATCTGTAGTGAATGTCATCTTCTTATCAGAGACTGTATTTGGGAGTTATCCCCTCTCTTCTTATTGTAGCTGTGTCATGTGACCAACTCCCTGACCTCCAACTGACCCAGGACAGGAAGCCAGTCACTGCTCTATTCATTCCTATGAGACTGAAAGTGAGGCTCCCATAGGAATACATAGAGAAATAGACTTCCTGTCCACACATAAGATGCTGTGTTATCTGGTGAGTCTGATTGTTGGTCACATGACACAGATGAGAAACATCAGGGAGATATACCTCACAAATACAGACACTGGTAAGAAAATGACATTCACTACAGATTACATCATGTACATTTCTAGCAGGACATGAAAGAACATTTTTTGCGGGAGTTCTTCTTTAAGTGTCCTCTAAAGTCTATTTTTGATGCACATAACCACGTGGCGGCCGTGCCCCTGCTGCGGACTGCAAATTGCGGTGTGCAACGCATAGGCACCGACTGTGTGCCCGCCGCCTGTGGACGTGAACCCATTCACTTGAACGGGGTTCGCAATCCGCATCCGATGGTCCGCACCGCAAAAAAAGTAGTGGATGCACTACTTTTTTGCTGTGTGGAGGCACGGACAGAAAACCCACAGAAGCACTCCGTAGTCTGATCCGTGCCTCCATGTCGCACCGTATCTTCAAGATTGCAGACCAATTCAAGTGAATGGGCCAGCATCTGTGCAATATGAGCATGGACCTGCTACAGTCGTGTGCATGAGGCCTTAGATGTCTGTGTTTTGCTGCTTTTTTAGGCAAAAAATGCCAGCTCCAGATGTTATAAGGGAGTCTATGGGAATTAAAGGGGTTATCCCATCTCAGACAATGGGGGCATATCGCTAGGATACGCCCCACTGCTGGGATCCGCACCTATATGGAGAACGGGGCCCCAAAAGAGAAGGAGGGCACACTGCGCATGCGCAGCCGGTCTCCATTCATTTCTATAGGGCCGCTGAAAATAGCTGGCTATTTCCGTCGGCTCCATAGAAATGAGTGGGAACAGTGGCCGCGCTCCCCGCTCCGTTCTTGATATAGGTGCGAGTTCCAGCGGTGGGACCCGCACCTATCAGACAATGGGGGCATCATATCCTAGCGATATGCCTCTATTGTCTAAGATGGGAATACCCTTTAAGGCTGTGTTATATTAGCAGATTTTCTGCCAGATGATCGGCAGCGATCATCTGGCAGTGTAATACCGCCACCGATTGCTCGTTCATCAAGCAATCATGATCTTTCAGCATGTTAAAATATCACGATTTGCGGCAAACAACTAGACAGCATGGGGACGAGCGATGGCATAACGATCGTTCCTTCCCATGTAATAGCAGCAATAAGCCTCATTCACACGTCCGTGCTCAAATCCGTGAGCAGGTGGTCAGTGAGGCATCTGTGAAGCTGTCCATGAAGGATCCGTGTTGGGTCCGTTTTTTGCTGTCCGTGTTACATCCGTGTTTCACTGACACTGAACAGCTGAAAAATAATTTTCAAAGCATCTCTTCTTAATGATCCGTGAAACACGGATGCAACTCAGACGGCATCCGTGGTTTTCACAGATCCATAGACTATAATGGGCGTGAGGGATCCGGGAACACGGATCAAGATAGGACATGCATCCGTGCTAAAAAAAAACGGAACCACGGACCGATGAAACACTGATGTCTGAACACACACATTGAAATGAATGGGGACGTGTGCTGTCCGTGGAGAACACGTACAGCACACGTCCGTGAAACACTGACGTGTGAATGAGGCTTTAGTGAGCAGACGATTGGCAGGAAGGAGCACTTCCCTCACGACAATCGCCTGCATAATCGCAATGTCTAATACAGGGTTTACAGGGAGCAGTAGGAAAATAAAAATGAGAGATCTGGATTCTCACGTATCACTACAGACAATAGTCCAGGATTGTGGTGACAGATTCCCTTTACAGGTGTTTTTTGTAGTAGCGTTTTTTAACACTTGAGTGTGGCATTTTTTCCTCCCAATTTATGGCCCATTAATCCCAGAATAAGGGTCTATTCACACTTCTGTATGAATGGTTCCGCAATTTTGCGAAACGGGTGCGGAGCCGCAAAAGATGCGAATGGCACACAGTGTGCTGTCCGCATCCGCACTTCCGTTCCGCGGCCCTAAAAAAAATTGAACATGTCCTATGATCAGGCATTTCTATAGTGTTGGCGTGTGGCTGGTGTTTGTCTTTTGCAAATCCGCAAAACACATGCGGACGTGTGAATGGACCCTAAGGGCTCATGCACACGGCCTTTGCCATATTGCGGCCCGCATACTGCGGGTCCACAATACACGGGCACCAGCCGTGTGCACCCCACATCACGGATCACGGACCCATTCATTTGAATGGGTCCGCAATCCCGGAGATGCGGAACGCAGGCACGGATCAGAAGACCACGGAAGCACTATGGTGTGCTTCCGTGGTGTTTCTGGCCGTGCCTCCGCAAGTGAATGGGTCCGTGATCCGAATGCAACCGGCCCCACTGTCAGTGCCATCCATCGCAGACCGCACAGGCACTGTGGCCTAAGGCCTTATGCACACGTTCCTGTGATGTCCGTGCTGCGGTCTGCAATGCACGATCACCGAATGTGTTCCTGCCATCTGCGGACCCATTCACTTGAATAGGGTCCAGGATCTGCATCTGACATTCGTGCCTCCGTTCCGCACCTTCTGGACCCATTCATGTCAATAGGTCCACATGAATGTTCTGGAATTCACACAGCCAGCGCCCGGATATTACGGACCCCGCAATATGGGAATGGACCTGCTACTGTTGTGTGCCTTAGACCTAAGTGCTTGCAGTCCTTTTTGGCACTTGCTTTTTTGATGAAATTTTTGTGGCATTTTTTTGTTGTGCAAAGTGTGTGTCTTTCTAATAGTTTTCTTCGTGGCCGTTTTTCCCCAGTAAAGAAGGAGATATCAAAACGGCTGAAAAAATGGAAAGACTTCCTGCACGCTGCGCAAAAAACGCCGCCTGATGAACAAAAGACAAAAAACTGCATTTCCCATAGACCAGGGTTGGCCAACCTGCGGCCCTCCAGCTGTTGCAAAACTACAACTCCCAGCATGCCCAGACAGCCTGCAGCTATCGGCCTACAGCAGGGCATGGTGGGAGTTGTAGTTTTACAACAGCTGGTTGGCTATGCCTGCCATTGACCTTCAACTAACATCTGGAGCTGGTGTTTTTACTGCAAAACACAGAGGTGCAAAAAGCACCCTAAAAATGCAAACTTCCAAGAAAAAACTGACTCGTGAAAAAGTCTGCTCCTCAGTAGCAGACTTTTGGAGATCATGAGGAGACATGACGTACAGAGAGGACGGACAGGACAGACTGTGGTAATGGAGACTGAATACAAGAGCTGCTGCTCATCAGCCACATCCCCACCTCCTCTCTGTACTTCATGTCTCCTCATGACTCCATTCCTACAGAGATTCATCTGCAGATCTTATCATCTGTATTCAGGATCATAATCCCTGACGAGCAGAGCAGAGAGGAGGATGAGGCAGCTCTTTACCTCAGTGTTGTGAAGTAACTTGTCCTCCTGTGTGATTAGGACAGGTTCTGTGTGTACTAATAGGACGGCGCCCATTTTGTTTCTTCTAATCATTGCTCCCCAGACAAAACGAGCCATTATAACTAATGAAAGGTATTTGGAAATATATTTAAAATAAAGTAATATTTTAAGTATTTTCTTAATTCCCAGAGAACCCCTTTAGCCTATGGTAACACAGCGGGACTCCTTCTCACATGTCGTTACCTGGACCATCACATATAATGTAAATTAACAGCATTTATTGTCTTAATATGAACGTATCTATTCATCTCCGTAGATAAATCCAGACGTGCACCACTGAACCAATGTCATTCATTTAACCTCCTGTCCTCCAATCCTCTGATTGACTTTGGGAGAAATTAGCAGGGCCGTAAAGTAGTCGCTCACTTTTACAACGCAGTCTCCGAGCGACATAAACTTTGTCATTGCCCAACGCTTTGATTCACAAACCTACTAAAACTGCGTCGGCAAAATCAGGATGCAAATAAGAGTATCTGCAAATGAAAGAAACGAAGGCGGAGAGGGCGATTTATCAAAAGTACAGGAGGCCCTTAAAATCAGCTCCCAGCGCCGATGCCATATGAATAATTGTGAATATTAAACTGCTCCTCAATACACGGATCACCAGAATTCATTCACAAGAACTTTCCCTTTTCATATGACTGAAAATAATCATCTCCCCGGTCGGCCATTAATAACCCCGACTTTTTCCCATGTCATGACATCACTTTACTTAATGATAGCACTCTGGTAGATGGGATGAAGTAATGGGGGGAGGGTAAAAGGATTAGCAGAGGGCACTGCTACAACTTCTCTTCCCAGTCATTGATCGTCTTGTTATTGGCACACTAAGGGTGCATTCACATGACCTGGGTCTGCATCCGTTCCGCAATTTTGCGGAACAAGTGCTGACCCATTAACATACATCCTAACTTTGTAAAGAGACAAAGAGGGACACATTGTGCAGCGCACTTAGCGCTCCACGGGCAATTTTTTCAGCACTAGGCCACACCCCTAACTCCGCCAATTATACACCTAATCCCACCCAGTTCCCTTACTGGTCCACATAGTAAATATTCCCCAGTTATGTGCCCTCATTAATATGCCCAGCTGTGCCCCCAGTAATATGCCCTGTTATGTGCCCCCAGTAATATGCCCTGTTATGTGCCCCTAGTAATATGTCCTGTTATGTGCCCCCAGTAATATGCCCTGTTATGTGCCCCCAGTAATATGCCCTGTTATGTGCCCCTAGTAATATGTCCTGTTATGTGCCCCCAGTAATATGACCAGTTATGTGCCCCCAGTAATATGACCAGTTATGTGCCCCCAGTAATGTGCCCTGTTATGTGCCCCCAGTAATGTGCCCTGTTATGTGCCCCCAGTAATATGACCAGTTATGTGCCCCCAGTAATATGACCAGTTATGTGCCCCCAGTAATATGACCAGTTATGTGCCCCCAGTAATATGCCCTGTTATGTGCCCCCCAGTAATATGACCAGTTATGTGCCCCCAGTAATATGCCCTGTTATGTGCCCCCAGTAATATGTCCTGTTATGTGCCCCCAGTAATGTGCCCTGTTATGTACCCCCAGTAATATACCCTGTTATGTGCCCCCAGTAATATGTCCTGTTATGTGCCCCCAGTAATATGCCCAGTTATGTGCCCCAGTAATATGCCAGTTATGTGCCCCCAGTAATATGCCCTGTTATGTGCCCCCAGTAATATACCCTGTTATGTGCCCCCAGTAATATGCCCCCCCTGTTATGTGTCCCCAGTAATATGCCCTGTTATGTGCCCCAGTAATATGCCTGTTATGTGCCCCCAGTAATATGCCCTGTTATGTGCCCCCAGTAATATGTCCCTGTTATGTGCCCCCAGTAATATGTCCCTGTTATGTGCCCCCAGTAATATGCCCTGTTATGTGCCCCCAGTAATATGCCTGTTATGTGCCCCAGTAATATGACCAGTTATGTGCCCCCAGTAATATGCCCTGTTATGTGCCCCCAGTAATATGCCCTGTTATGTGCCCCAGTAATATGCCCTGTTATGTGCCCCCAGTAATATGCCCAGTTATGTGCCCCCAGTAATATGCCCTGTTATGTGCCCCCAGTAATATGCCAGTTATGTGCCCCAGTAATATGCCCTGTTAGTATGTGCCCCCAGTAATATGTCCTGTTATGTGCCCCCAGTAATATGCCCTGTTATGTGCCCCCAGTAAATATGCCTGTTATGTGCCCCCAGTAATATGCCCTGTTTATGTGCCCAGTAATATGCCCGTTATGTGCCCCCAGTAATATGCCCTGTTATGTGCCCCAGTAATATGACCAGTTATGTGCCCCAGTAAATATGCCCTGTTATGTGCCCCCAGTAATATGCACCTGTTATGTGCCCCAGTAATTATGCTCCCTGTTATGTGCCCCCAGTAATATGCCCTGTTATGTGCCCCCAGTAATATGCCCTGTTATGTGCCCCCCAGTAATATGCCCTGTTATGTGTCCCAGTAATATGCCCTGTTATGTGCCGCCCAGTAATATGCCCTGTTATGTGCCCCCAGTAATATGCCCTGTTATGTGCCCCCAGTAATATGCCCTGTATGTGCCCCCAGTAATACCCTTATGTGCCCCATAGTCCAGATGTGCCCCCAGTAATATGTCCTGTTATGTGCCCCCCAGTAATATGTCCCTGTTATGTGCCCCCAGTAATATGCCCTGTTATGTGCTCCCAGTAATATGCCCTGTTATGTTGCCCCCAGTAATATGCCCTGTTATGTGCCCCCAGTTAATATACCCTGTTATGTGCCCCCAGTAATATGCCCTGTCATGTGCCCCCAGTAATATGCCCTGTCATGTGCCCCCAGTAATATGCCGTTATTGTGCCCCCAGTAATATGCCCTGTTATGTGCCCCCAGTAATATACCCTGTTATGTGCCCCCAGTAATATGCCCTGTCATGTGCCCCCAGTAATATGCCCTGTCATGTGCCCCCAGTAATATGCCGTTATGTGCCCCAGTAATATGCCCTGTCCTATGTTGCCCCCAGTAATATGCCCTATTATGTGCCCCCAGTAATATGGCCATCTGTGCCCCCCAGTAATATGTCCTGTTATGTGCCCCCAGTAATATGGCCATCTGTGCCCCCCAGTAATATGCCCACATTGTGCCCCCCAGATATATATTGCGCCCCCAGTAATGTGCCCATTGTGCCTCTCACAGAAAGTTAAAAAAAAATAAAAACCTTATACTTACCTTTTTCCTAGCAGCAGCATCACCAGCAGGACATCGGCTTCTCTTGTCTGGAGGGGGCGGGGCCGGACGACAGCCTTGACCGCCTAGACAAGAGGTACGGAGAGCTGCAGGGGGGACAGGAGGGAGGATGTAAGAAGCAGGCAGCCGATTCTTTATGTTACATTCTTCATATAACAGGCAACTGTCTCTGCATCCTATGGACGCAGAGACAGCTGCCAGAGACTGGGACATACCTCCCCCGTACCAGGACAGCCACTGCAATCCGGGACTGTCCCGCTGGATCCGGGACGATTGGGAGATATGCATTAATTTCAATGAAGATAGAGCATGTCCTATTCTTGTCCATAATCGCGTACACGAGTAGACATTTCTATCATGGGGCTGACCATTTTGCGGAACAGGTGCGGACCCATTCATTTCAACGGGGCCACAAAAGATGCGGACAGCACACCGTGGCTCCTTCCACAGCCCCTCAAAAAAGATAGAGCATGTCCTATTCTTGTCCGCAATTGCAGACAAGAATAGACATTTTCTATGATAGTGTCGCCCATGTGCGGTCCACAAATTGCAGAATACACACGTGCCTGTATCCGTGTTTTGCGGATCTGCAATTTGTGGTGCGCAATACACCATGGTCGTCTGAATGAGCCCTAACTGTGGAAGTGCTGAAGAGAGCTGGGCACGGAGATGACCCAGAAACGCTTACTTCTAGAAAGTCTGTTTGTTTTTGTAAAGTATTTGCAGAATTTATTCAGGAATCGCTCAAAGAGCAATTCCCATATAAAGACATGTTACAGTTGGCAGCTTTTTCTTTCAGCTTTTCCACATGCAGGGCTGTCCTGGGAAGTCCTGTGTGCACGGACCCTGTATGGCGGCACATGGAGACCCTCCAGGTCTGTATTAGCGCCTCATGCACACGGCCCGCAGCCCGCATCACAGATCGCGGACCCATTCACTTGGGTCCGCAATCACGGAGACGCGGAACGGAAGCTTGGATAGGAACACCACGGAAGCACCATCGGATGCGGATCGCGGAACCCATTCAAGTGAATGGGTCCTCGATCCGACTGCGGCGGCCCCACAGTCAGTGCCCAAATTGCGGTCCACAGCATGGGCACTGACAGCACACGAGCCTTTAGGCTACTTGCACATCTGTGTTTTTGCTGTCCGGTTATGAGATCTGGCATGGGGTCTCAAAACCACACAAAACGCTTCCTTTATAATACAACCGGCTGCATCTGTTCAGAACGGATCCGGTTGTATTATATTGAAAATCAAGAAACCGGATCCAGCACTAAAACCATTATAAGTCAATGGGCCCTGGATCCGGCACCATTGACGTACATGGTTTTTGGTGCCGAATCCGGGAAGCAGTGTTTTTGTGTCTGGCATGGGAACACAACAAACTGGAGCGGAATGTATTCTGTTGCCCTCCGTTCCGGTTTGTTCAGTATTGTCCCCATTGACAATGAATAGGGACAATACTGAAGCGTTGGGCTGCGGTTTTGAGACCCTGTGCCGGATCTCAAAACCGGACAAGCAGATGCGAAAGTGGCCTTACACACTCGATAGTCTGTTCATGAGCAGATGAATGTAAGGCACCATATTCTCCTCTTACTATTGCGCTTCTATGGGAGAAGGCATCCGAAAAAAGACATGTCGTAGAGCATACCAGTGTATGGAGTTGGAAGTATAATGAAAGTACGATATGGGTGAGGCTATGGGAATCAATCACTGGAGAAGTGTCCTCAGTGATGTCATATGTCTATGAGGAAAGGTAATCGCTGGAGGCCAGAAATGGGGGGGGGGGATTAATGGGGATTCGGGAAGGCATTACTCAATTACACCATTCTAACATTTTCCACCAGAAAATGAGATTTAGAGTTAGAGCTTGTGCCCCTCCCCCGCCAAATGGGACAGAGACTAATGCTATGGGTGCATGCTATGTAATGAAATTTTAAAAAGATAAGACATAGGCCCAGATTTACTAATCTTGAGTGTAAAGACCTGCACCGGATCCATCCCAGGGGCTCGGGCTGGGTGATAAATCTTGTGCAGGGTCACTATTCTCTGACGATACCAGCTACTTTCAGACAGATGTTTACGCCAGAACTGTGACATAATTTGGGTGTAAAATGGTGCATGTTAGACCCGTCACTTTCCTGTGAAGCTCTATCCCCTTGTCGAACATGTTGGAAAAAGGTGTAGAAATTACACATATCTTTAGACAGATTTTGGGCACAGACACATTAGTAAATCTAGGCTAGAGATTGGCCTCATTCACAAAGCAGAGCTGTGCGCAGGAGGTAACCATGTGTCACTGCAGAAGCTCCGCGCAGGAGGTAACCACGTGTCACTGCAGAATCTCCGCGCAGGAGGTAACCACGTGTCACTGCAGAAGCTCCGCGCAGGAGGTAACCACGTGTCACTGCAGAAGCTCCGCGCAGGAGGTAACCATGTGTCACTGCAGAAGCTCTGCGCAGAGGTAACCACGTGTCACTGCAGCTCCGCGCAGGAGGTAACCACGTGTCACTGCAGAAGCTCCGCGCAGGAGGTAACCATGTGTCACTGCAGAAGCTCTGCGCAGGAGGTAACCACGTGTCACTGCAGGAGCTCCGCGCAGGAGGTAACCACGTGTCACTGCAGAAGCTCCGCGCAGGAGGTAACCATGTGTCACTGCAGAAGCTCCGCGCAGGAGGTAACCACGCGGAGCTTCTGCAGTGACACGTGGTTACCTCCTGCGCGGAGCTCCTGCAGTGACACGTGGTTACCTCCTGCGCAGAGCTTCTGCAGTGACACATGGTTACCTCCTGCGCGGAGCTTCTGCAGTGACACGTGGTTACCTGCCTGCGCGCAGACACTTTACTCCTGCAGCTTCTGCAGTGACACGTGGTACCTCCTGCGCGGAGCTGCACACGTGGTTACCTCCTGCGCAGAGCTTCTGCAGTGACACATGGTTACCTCCTGCGTGGAACTTCTGCAGTGACACGTGGTTACCTCCTGCGCGGAGCTCCTGCAGTGACACATGGTTAACCTCCTGCGCGGAGCTTCTGCAGTGACACGTGGTTACCTCCTGCGCGGAGCTCCTGCAGTGACACGTGGTTAACTCCTGCGCGGAGCTTCTGCAGTGACACATGGTTACCTCCTGCGCGGAGCTCCTGCAGTGACACATGGTTAACTCCTACGCGGAGCTTCTGCAGTGACACATGGTTACCTCCTGCGCGGAGCTTCTGCAGTGACACGTGGTTACCTCCTGCGCGGAGTTTCTGCAGTGACACGTGGTTACCTCCTGCGCGGAGCTTCTGCAGTGACACGTGGTTACCTCCTGCGCGGAGCTTCTGCAGTGACACGTGGTTACCTCCTGCGTGGAGCTTCTGCAGTGACACATGGTTACCTCTTGCGCGGAGCTTCTGCAGTGACACGTGGTTACCTCCTGCCCGGAGCTTCTGCAGTGACACGTGGTTACCTCCTGCGCGGAGCTTCTGCAGTGACACGTGGTTACCTCCTGCGCGGAGTTTCTGCAGTGACACGTGGTTACCTCCTGCACGGAGCTTCTGCAGTGACACATGGTTACCTCCTGCGCACAGCTCTGCTTTGTGAATGAGGCCAATCTCTAGCCTAGATTTACTAATGTGTCTGTGCCCAAAATCTGTCTAAAGATATGTGTAATTTCTACACCTTTTTCCAGAAGCTCCGCGTAGGAGTTAACCATGTGTCACTGCAGGAGCTCCGCGCAGGAGGTAACCACGTGTCACTGCAGAAGCTCAGCGCAGGAGGTAACCACGTGTCACTGCAGAAGCTCCGCGCAGGAGGTAACCATGTGTCACTGCAGAAGCTCCGCGCAGGAGGTAACCACGTGTCACTGCAGAAGCTCAGCGCAGGAGGTAACCATGTGTCACTGCAGAAGCTCCGCGCAGGAGGTAACCATGTGTCACTGCAGAAGCTCCGCGCAGGAGGTAACCACGTGTCACTGCAGGAGCTCCGCGCAGGAGGTAACCACGTGTCACTGCAGAAGCTCCGCGCAGTGGGTAACCACGTGTCACTGCAGAAGCTCCGCGCAGGAGGTAACCATGTGTCACTGCAGAAGCTCCGCGCAGGAGGTAACCATGTGTCACTGCAGAAGCTCCGCAGGAGGTAACCATGTGTCACTGCAGAAGCTCCGCAAAGGAGGTAACACGTGTCACTGCAGAAGCTCCGCGCAGGAGGTAACCATTGTGTCACTGCAGAACCACGTGTCACTGCAGAAGCTCCGTGCAGGAGGTAAACCACGTGTCACTGCAGAAGCTCCGCGCAGGAGGTAACCATGTGTCACTGCAGAAGCTCCGCGCAGGGGTAACCATGTGTCACTGCAGAAGCTCCGCGCAGGAGGTAACCACGCTGTAACCGTCACTGCAGAAGCTCCGCGCAGGAGGTAACACACTGCAGAAGCTCCGTGCAGGAGGTAACCACGTGTCACTGCAGAAGCTCCACGCGGGAGTTAACCATGTGTCACTGCAGAAGCTCCGCGCAGGAGGTAACCACGTGTCACTGCAGAAGCTCCGCGCAGGAGGTAACCACGTGTCACTGCAAAAGCTCCGTGCAGGAGGTAACCACGTGTCACTGCAGAAGCTCCACGCAGGAGGTAACCATATGTCACTGCAGAAGCTCCACTGGGTGCTATGTATCTTTATGGCTACCATAAGTAGGGGAGAACAGTGGATGTGCGGCCAGAGATCATAACATCCTGTTCTCAGGATTTGGGGAATTCCAGTTACTGATTTGACTTTACTTTTTTGGGGAAAACCTCCTTATTCATTTAACAATCATGCATGGATTTCCTTTCTGCTGGAAAACTTTGTAACTACTTAGATGAGTGCAACCTACTGTTCCAGGTTGTCAGCCATATTAGCTGGGGAATGGGAGGATCTGTAATTTTCCTTAATGAGATTACTTACAGGAGGCCCTGAAGATCTGTTCTCTACCTAAAGGGGTATTCTCATCTCAAACACTTATGGGAAATTGCTCAGGAATGTGGTCTTATCAGTACAATGGGGGATGGGTACTATCTGTAACCCACTACATTACAAGGGAAACTTATAAACTATTAGGCCCCTTTCACACCTGCGGCGCGGGGCTCACATGTATTTTCATTCCGGCCGCCTCTCAGCCGGGGTTGCCGTGCTGCGGCCGGATCTGTGGCCCGCTCCCATTACAGTGAATGCTCCCCAAACGTGCACCTGCGGCAGCACGGATCCGGCGGGCTGTTCACCCACCGGAACAGCCTGTCGGAGCCCCGCGCGGCAGGTGTGAAAGTAGGCTTACACAGAGTATTTGTTAAACGTAATTAAAGGGGAGAACCTATCAGTCACTTAAAAATACCCTTCCAATACAGAAATCCACAGAATACAACATAATTATCTAATAGTTGCGGGTCCCACCTCTGGAACCCCTATTTCTCCAAACACTTCCCATCTCACCCTGTCACACTGGCCTCTGCAAATTGCTTCATGTAAACAGGCCTTAAAGGGGTATTTTCATGAAGATACGGGTCCCACATCTAGAACGGGGGTCCCTCTTCCACTTTATCATGTCCTGGTTTTGAGTACATTGTGCTACACTGTTTCTGTAAACTCCATAGAAGTGAATAGGAGTTATGGAAGGAGCATGGCACATGCAAACTTCACAAAGACAATGTAGTCCACTGTGCGGCTCTGTTTCCACAAATCCCATTCACTCCCATGGGAGTTATGGATAGAGCACAGCACAGTGAGTTCAGCTATTTCTGTAGAGTCCAGTGGGATCTGGGACTTTGTCCTAAAGGTGGACTCTTATGGGATTATTGGGGAGGAGCTTCCTCTTGGCCAGACGGGAAGTGCCATTGGTGCCTAGTGACGGTTCTCACTGGGGCCATTTGCTAAGATGGTATATGCATTGTAATTGCATATTTGACACCCTAGGACAATGATTTATAACCCCATGGGTTTTCCCATGAATTACCTTTAACCATCTAACTGTTTTGCCCGAGTCCAGCTCAGGTAGTGTGAAAAGTAGCTAACTGGAGGGGGAGGGCTGCTATAGATGGTGAGATCTCCTCAATGGTAGCAGCTAAAAAGATGCAACTGATCTTGTCTGAAAGCTGACAGTCCAGGCTTTCATACCAACACAGCAGCTAAACTCCAAGAAATAGAGGAGAAATCACTGTTAGAAATCAAGTCGGGAATAATCGCGAGTAAAACCTGTTTTTACTTTCATTTTCAGCTGCATTCACAGCATCCCGATTTCTATCAGTGATATCTTCCTCTGTCCTGAACATATTGCTGACATTAATGGTATTGTCTGAAAGCTTGGAATGTCAGCTTTCAAACAAGATCAGTTGTTTCTAGCTGCTACCATTCAAGATTTAACAGCATCTAAAGCAGCCATCCCTCCTCCAGTTAGCTACTTTTCCCACTGCTGGAGCTCCACTCTGGCAAAACAGTTAGGGGGTTAAGGCATTATCAATTAGTCTTGACATTTCACTTTCATGTCATAGGCAGTACAGCATGTGGTATTACAGAGAAATCACCCGAGTTCTACCACAATATATATTTTAGTCTTATGTCCTACCTGCTTTGCTGAAGAGCCAAATCACTGACGGCATTAGCAGAGATGGATGTTGGAAGACGTAGCTGAACTCTTGGTCTCCGATCAGAATAAGACCTCCGGACAAAAGGTTGAGGGTTAGCGGCACTCATTGCAAATCTTCGGTGCTGTTCATCATATTGCCGAATAGAGAAAGTGTGCCTCAGAACAGGAGTCTGAACTTGGTTCAAAACAGTTTCTGCCCTACTCGTGCCTGGTGGTGATGGAGGCTTGGCTTCAAATAATGAAGAAGACGATGGGCAAAATATTGACTGTGCATTGCCAATCATTTTTGAAGAAGATTGTTGTTCCTCAGAACTATGCCTTAACCCTGTATGGGATGGAGAAACTGGAGGAGATGGTGTAGAATAAGATGAGGGGCTAGGATCACAACGAGTTTGTGGAGGGCTTGGTAGCCTCCGTTGACTTGGTGGGCTTTGTTGACTTAATATTTGAGGTGTACTTGGAAGCTTACGTTGGCTTGGTGGACTTGGTAGTTTTTGTATTTGAGGGGGACTTGGTTGCCTATGTTGGCTTGGTGGACTCTGTTGTCTTCGAAGTTGAGGGGGACTTGGTTGTCTATGCTGATTTGGTGGACTCTGTTGTCTTCGAAGTTGAGGGGGACTTGGCTGTCTATGCTGATTTGGTGGACTCTGTTGTCTTCGAAGTTGAGGGGGACTTGGCTGTCTATGCTGATTTGGTGGACTCTGTTGTCTTTGAAGTTGAGGGGGACTTGGCTGTCTATGCTGATTTGGTGGACTCTGTTGTCTTCGTATTTGAGGTGGACTTGGTTGCCGATGTTGACTTGGTGGACTCTGTTGTCTTCGAATTTGAGGGGAACTTGGTTGTCTATGCTGATTTGGTGGACTCTGTTGTCTTCGTACTTGTGGAGGACTTGGTTGCCTATGTTGGCTTGGTGGACTCTGTTGCATTCGTATTTGAGGGGGACTTGGAAGTCTACGTTGGCCTGGTGGGCTCTGTTGTCTTCCTACTTGAGGAGGACTTGATGGCTTATGTTGGGATGGGGGACTAGGGAGCTTTCTTTGTGATGGGGGGCTGGCTAGTATCATCTCATTAGGAAGACTTGATTCTCTTGAAGTACTTGTGCTGGATGTTTTCAGGACTAAAGAAGAGGGTTGTTGTACATGGTAGTGAGTTTTTTGTATAGCCTTGATGGTTGGTGGACTTGCTAGTTTTCTATCAGTTGGTGGAGATGAAGCTGCAGGTCTTGTAGGAGAAAGTTTTCTTAAGATCTCATTTCTTTGTAATGTAGGGGAACTTTGTTTTGGTTTAACCATGGATGCAACAGAACCCAGCACTCTATTATGTTTGTCAGTTCTCACCACCTCACCATCACTTGGATTCTGTAAATGGATTATTTTATGTGACTGCTTATACAAGTTAGCAGCCTGTTCTATTTCATGCTTTTTCTGAAGGTCTGTACATAATTCCTTATGACTAGAAAGACGATCAGTTTGTAAAGAGCATTTTCTAAGTTCATTATTAACTTGATCTTCTTTCCTACACGCTCTGTCTTTGGACATGTAGATATCAGTAGTATTTTTGCTTGGCAACACATTCTTTATATTTATCGAGGCCTTCATTTTCTGAGACATGGGTGGCTTCATTGTGCAAGTAAAGCTGATGTCTTTTTCTTGATCATTAGCTGAGAGCAAGTTGAAGGAATCATCCATAAGTATTTCAAGGGGAGGAGGTGGGAGATTCTCAAAATCATAATTTCCAGATTCATTTGTATCAGCTCTGGCCGCATCATAAGGGTTTGAAGATAAATCAGTAGTAAGCATAGATGTAGTAAATCCATTTGGAACATTTTCTATTGTTTTGTCATCCAAAGGTTGTAATCCTCTATAACCTGGAATTGTGGGAGGAAGGACAGGAATTCCAAATTTTCTAACACATCTGAGGGGTCCCAGAGTTTTCACATTTGCGTTTTTTCTGGTGTCATCCACTGGGCTAAATGTTTGGATAAGTTTTCGAACAGACTGCCGTGGAGATGCGTTTATGCTGTCCAGTTTTCTCTCTGCCACAAGAAACTTTTCTTCTGCTTTGGCATCTTGCAGATTTAGCGATGTTTCTAATGCTTTAGCTGTTGGGTTGCCATTTGCGACCCTTGCCATACTCATATCAGTCTTTCTTATGGCAACTCTTTCCTGACTTGGTAATATATTAAAACTTTTAGCAAGACAAGCCTTCAGTTTGTTGGTTGATAAATTATTACTAGATGTTATGTTACCAGAGTGTGAAAATGACTTCACTGGATTATGCATTGTGTCTGTGTTTTTTGTTGAGGGGTACAGTTGTTCCAACTTTTTGCTGAGTTCTTTCTGTGTCCTTTGAAGTTCTAGCAGAGTAGGATCCTCAGCTTGACTTCTAAGGGATTCTGCAGATCGAGACCTTCTGTGACTAGAGGTTCTTCTGTTGCTCCCATCTGCAGTCCTAGGCCTAACAAAATCAGAATTAATTTCTTCTCTAGTCCACACGTTACTTATCGATTTGCCAGGAACAAACTTGATCTTTTCACTGATGGCTTCTTTCATTTTTAATGTCATCTCCTCATTCTCCGGGTTCTCCAACCATTTGGATGGATGTTTATAAGGACCCATGCCTGCTGGAGAGGTCATAGGTCTCTGCGTTAAGGTGATTTGACTTGCTAAGCTTTTGTTATCTTCACTTTCATCACAAGTCTCATCACTACTAGTTGATTCTTCTGATTCTGGATCGATATCTTCTCCCAAAGTGGCGGTGGTCCCTAGTGAGCTCATCGAAGGGCTGCTTGACATACTAACTTGTGATTTGTTTTCTTGTGCCCCAGATGAATGTCTTTTTTCTTTTTGGGCAGATGTACACTTCTGATTTAGGTCAAACATCTTGTCTTTATTGGTTGACATTTCGCGTGTTGTTACGACTTCACTCGTCAAACTTACTTGACCTGATGAGTCAATACTAGACTTTCTTTCCATCTTCTCTGGGGATCTATATCCTCTCATAGATTCTGAATCACCGCCAATTCCACTGTCTTCAGAATAAAGAGCTGTATCATTCGGATGGTGCCGTGTAGATCCTGCTGCAGAATCCTCCAAAGATTTTATCATCTTCAGGAGTCTCTCATCACAGCGTTCCTTATGTTTCATCTTTTCCTGAAATTTGTTAACGGCTGACTGCAATAAACTGTAGGAATCTTGCAAGGCACTGGTGGTCACAGAGGACACCGTACCATTTAAGGATTGCATTTTATTGATTGTATACTGCAACAACTGCTGCAGTAGATCTGGTTGTTCGGCAAGATCTCCTTTTCCAAAAGGCCAAGTGAGGTTGCTCCCTACGGCTTTTAAAAGTTTTTCTCCATCTTCGGCAATTTCTTCCAAGCATTGATTGATATCGTCAAATCTCAGCACCATGAAGCTAATCATTTGCTGCATGATAAGATGAGTCTGGGCCGCTTGGTTTGCCATAGAAATGACAGCTTCATATTTTGAAAGATTAGGGTTCAGGAATGCATACGCGTCTTGGTGAGCCTTAACAAGCTCTTCAGGGAAATCAACCTTTTTTTCTATGTCAAGAAAAACTGCTTGGTTTGTTTTCGCACGTCGACTGTGTTTACCAAGCCGTTGGCTTTTTGACTTTCTATTTTTTCTGGGATTTCCATCTAGTTGCGCTGTGCCGGTTATCTCTAGCTCTGAACCAGTCGAGCTATGTTTTCTTATAGTCCTCCTCTTTTGGTACGTTAAATTAACCATTCCTTCATCAGCAGTGTCGAGTTTGTCGTATTTCCCTTGATCATCGGAAAAAGATCCATTATGAGCTCCAGCAAAGCTACTGGGAACGCTTTTCTCCCCTTTTTGAAATTCTTCTTTCTGCTTGATTTCTTCATTTTTGTTGTCCGATAGAGGGACTGTAATTCCATTATGATCGTGGTCAGGAGGAAGAAGGGCTATATTTTTCTTTAACGGGTTAGCTGCATTTTTTGCAAGGGTTTGAATGATCCCATTACGAGAAGGAGCACAGCCCATGGTGTGATCCTGTACGTATGAATCTAGCAAATAAGTAGAAAGTCCTTACGCTTTGGCTTGGTCCATGGGTCGGATACTCCAAGATCACGCTCCATTGTCTCAGAGGTCGATGAAAAGAAAGTCTTCTTCCAGTTCAAAATAGAGAACAAATAGGAAATGCAATGCGATTCTCAGCAGCTGCAAACCGGCATAACAGCTTGGCTGGATACAGATAGACGTCTCTCAGTGTTTCTTCTCTCTCTCCATTGACAGATGTCGAGAGCAAATAGGATTTGGAGCTTACAGGATTAAACATACTTTATCCGTTCAGCAACAATCTTTTATTGGGAAAAACAACATGACAATAACATTATTCCAATGTCTGCCGTGAAGTTTCTAACCGGGGAAATTTGCAATGTGAGAAATCGCTTCTGAAATTTCAAACGTAAATGGCAAAATAGAAGAAATGGAGCAAAATTCCAATAAATGCAAGCAAACGATTCACTGGACAGCTCACCGTTCAGTGGAAACGTTATTTACTTTGCAGCTCTACCTTTCCAGCCACTGTTAAGTCAATGTACATATTTGCAGAAATCTCACTTTTCTTTCAAAAAAGTGAAAGGAACATTTCAGAAACTGGTATCAGCACGGGTCTGTGTGCTAATTGCTAGAGAGAAAGGTCTGCAATGCCCACTGGACAGGTGTCCCTGTTAAGCTCCTGTTGGTCTCTCTCCAATTCACTTGGGAGAGATTCTGGCTCACTGGACAGTCACAGAAAGCTTATTTAGAGATGAGCGAACGTGCTCGAAACGAGCACTGTACCGCTCGGCTCCCCTGCGCTCGCATGGGCGCAGGCAGCCGCTTCCGTCCTCCTGGACATGTTATTTATAGTATTGCTTATTTCAGGGGAAACCAAAGTAAAATTCCTACAGTGGTACTGAGTGGGCAACGTAACAGATCTGGTAGTCATATAGTGAAGTATAAGGAATCCGCGACATTCAACACTGATGCAATTACCACTTTATTAAAATAAGGTCATAGAGCATTGAAGGGGTTCTTCGGGCTTTTTAATATTGATGAACTATCCTCAGGATAGATCATCAATATCAGATCGGCGGGGGTCAGACACCCAGCACTCCCGCCGATCAGCTGCACCGGGAGACGGCGCGCGCTAAGCGCACGTGCCGTGTCCCTTCTCTCTTCCTGCCCATAGACATACAGCAGTGGGCAGGAAGAGAGGAGACGGAAAGTGCGCAAAGCGCGCAGTCTCCCCCCTGCAGCTGATCGGCACCCCCGCCAATCTGATATCGATAACCTACCCTGAGGATAGGTCATTAATATTAAAAAGCCCGGACAACCTCTTTAAGGCTTCATTCACACGTCCGTATTTTGCGGATCCGCAAAACACGGACACCGGCAATGTGCATTCCGCAATTTGTGGAACGCACATAATAGAAATGCCTTTTCTTGTCCGTGTATTCGGAACAAGAATAGGACATGTTCTATTTTTTTCGCTGTGTGCCGTCCGCATCTTTTGCGGCCCCATTGAAATGAATGGATCCGCATCCTATCCGCAATTGTCCGCAAATGCGGAAACGGATGCGGATAAAAAAAACGGATGCGTGAATGGGGCCTAAAGGTGATGGCTGTTTCGTATGGCTTGACGCCTCATCCAAGGCTCCAGCGTCCTTCAGAGGTGGTATTCTGAATGACACTAGGGCCTCGGATGAAGTGTCTAGCCCACCCTAAATTGCCATATCTTTAATTAAAAAACCTATATAGAGAAGATAGACCGCGTAAATTATATCTCCAAGTTTATTATTAAATAGAAAAAACAGTACATATACTGTCATAAAAACATGTGCAGGACACTAGGGAGACATCCAAACTTGAGGAGGCACAAAGGGAAATGGTTCATAAATATTCAGGAAAAGGTCATTATTAAAGAGGACCTCTCCCCACTCCTGACATGCCTGTTTTAATATCTTCATGCATTCCCCATGTAATAACAATTCTGGATCCTCTATTCTTATGTCTCTGTTGTGACTAGAACTAGAAGTTATGAGTGAATTGCTATTAGCCTTCAGTAAGGGTACAGAGGGGAGGTAACAAGTTGGGGGTGTGTACCTGAATTCACATGGGCGTCACGGATTCAGTCCGGAAGCGTTCCGGAAAATCCGCACCCATCGCAGTCAGTTTTGACTTCGATTACGTACGTTCGTTCAGTTTTTTCCGCGCGGGTGCGAAGCGTTTTAATGCGTTTTTCACGCGCGTGATAAAAAACTGAATGTTTACAAACAACATCTCTTAGCAACCATCAGTGAATCACTTGCGTGCGGATGCAATGCGTTATTCACGCAGCCCCATTCACTTCAATGGGGCCGGGGCTGCGCGAAAAACGCAGAATATAGAACATGCTGCGATTTTCACGCAACGGCGAACTGATGCGTGAAAAAATTCGCCCATGTGAAAATCCCCATTGAAATGAATGGGTCAGGATTCAGTGCGGGTGCAATGCGTTCGCATCACGCATTGCACCCGCGCGGAAATCTCGTCCGTGTGAAAGGGGCCTAATAGTTTGGAAACCGCACCAAAATCCATGTGGAAAATAGTGAGGTCTGCAGATTTTCCACTTGGATTTTGGCGAGTTTTCACGACCAAAACTGCATAGAAAATGTGTGACATTTTCATGTAGATTTCGATTGATGGGAAGCACACTGCGCAAGCGCAGCCACCGCCCCATTCTCTTCTATGGGGCTGAAGGAAATAGCTGGGCCAGCCCTTGGCTACTTTCAGCAGTTCCACAGAAATGGAGTGCGGCCGTACATGCACGGTCCGCTCTACCTCTTATGGCTGCTCCGCTTTAGGGCTTATGCACATGGCTGTTGACTTTTTTGCAGTCTGCTAAACATGGATACCGGCCGTGTGCATTCCGCAGAACAGAACTTCCTGCCCTTTACAGAACTGTCCTAACCTTGTCCGTAAAACAGACAAGAATAAGGCCTCATGCACACATCCGTGGACCACAGTCCGTGAAAACCCGGTCTGCTGAGTGCGTGAGCGCACGACGTCATTGGTTCCTATGACCCAGTGCGCTTCGTGCTGCAGCCATAGCAACCAATGACGCAGTGCACTCAGCAGGACGGGTTTTCACGGACCGCGGCCCACAGATGTTGTGCATAAAGACTTTTTTTTTTTTTTGCAGGGCCACGGAACGGACATTTGGATGCGAACAGAACATAGGTTTTGCCTCAGGCAGCCTGTGGGATATCCGCTTCCCTGCCCCTGGCCACAAAGCACTGAGGGAAGGGGGGCCCAAGCTGAACCCATGCACCAGGGCCCATGAGCCTTCAGCTACGACCCTGCCTTTAAGCCACAAGTGGATGTGCTCTAATGCTTACTTTACATACAGCAAATTTTGGGGCATTTTTAAGTGGTTGTATAAAACGCCGTGAATCACGTCTTACATAGTCTTTTTCTGAGCAGTTTTTTCAGGTCTTTTTCCGAACCCTTTAGAGAAGCCTACAGCAAAATCACCAGTATAAAACACCGTACCCGGCGCAGGTCACATTTTGAAAAAAATGCAGCAAGCCCCCAAA
The DNA here is from genome assembly GCA_900303285.1 of Rhinella marina. NCBI lineage: Eukaryota > Metazoa > Chordata > Amphibia > Anura > Bufonidae > Rhinella > Rhinella marina. The sequence continues at coordinate 95,049 of ONZH01020185.1, forward strand.
AAATCCACAAATCAAAATGCCACGTGGAGCATTTTATATCTGATATTTAACATAACATCCACCCTCAACAAAGCCACTAAAAAACACAACGTAAAATCTACAAAACGCGGAGTCTGCATCCCGCCTAAAGGCCTGTTATTAAATCTGCCAATGGGGAAAACCTAGGACGGCATGGCGGTGTTTCACATTGTTCTACTTAGGTAGTTTTTTTAAAAAGTCTTTAGTAAATGAGTGGCGGGTGATGCTCCCCTGAAGTCGTGCCCGCGGTGCTCGGTGGGAAAGTGGCCTGATAAATACAAATACGTCGTTCAGGCCGAATGCCACATTTTTCCACGTATTTCCATCAGATAAATGGTAATTGTTATGACACAGCGCTTCAATATTGTCCTAAAAAGCAAAGCAAAATACGCAGGAAATTCGGGTAAGAGGCGTTTATAAGGCCACATTCGCATTGCAGGGCTTCCCATCGAGGGTATACCTGAGAACAATATACACCGAGACGGTACGAAGTTCACCTCCGAATTCGGTTTGACCCATTTTTGGGTTCTGTTCTTTTTTGCCATTTCTCACGGAGAGGTGGTGGCCTGCTCTATTCTATCCGCCAAAAATACTGCCGCTTGACCCAATGAAGTTAATGGACCCGTCGCGGTATATGCCCGAACACTGTTTTTCGGGTAGTTACGTGTATAACGCGACAGAATGCGCTGCAACGCAATGCGGCCTGAGACAGTCCAGCCAGCACCAATAACAGGAGGGTTTTCAAGAGCAAAATGTAATTTTTTTGGTAATTTGCGTAAAATCTGCAAAAACCAAACCGCAGCTCACGCAGCGTCATGGCTTCGATTATAAGCCTGCCATGGAGTGACAGACTCTATGGACTCCATAATGGGGGGGGTCCCTCAACTTTCCTGTAATGCTGATGGGGAGGACATTATTTTTGCCATGGAAAGTGACAGCCCGGCCGCACAGATGTGAATAGAGTCCTGTCAGTACTCTGCTATTTACTGGGACACGGCGTTACTGCAGGGCGCGCCTCGCGCACATTTTACACCCCTCACGGTCGCCTCACTCATCTTTCCCGCCCATTCTCCTCACACACGGGGAAGCCGCTAGGTGACGTCACGACGTTCGCACCTCCCCGGTGACGTCTGTGAGTGGGCGGGGCCGCTGCTTTGAGATCTGATCGCTGGATGGATGGAGAGACGCTAAGGGTCATCGTGTGACGGTAATGGAAGGGCTGACACTGACAGGAGGGGTAGTCGGGGGTACCAACACTGACAGGAGGGGTATACGGAGGTACTGACACTGACAGGAGGGGAGACAGGGGTACTGGCACTGACGGAAGGGGGGACCTGACAGGTGTGTGTGTGGGGGAGGGTAACTGAGGGGGCAATGGGGCGCTGACACTGACAGGAGTGGGTGACTGAGGGGGGAATTGACAGGCGTGTGTGGAGGAAGGGTAACTGAGGGGCTGGCAGCCTGGCACTGACAGGAGGAGGTGATGGGGGCACTGACAGGTGTGTGTGGGGGAGAGGGTGACTCAGGGGGGGACACTGACAGGAGGAGGGTGACTGAGGTGGCAATGGGGGCGCTGACACTGACAGGTGGGGGGTACGTAGTCAGTGTATATACAGTGAAAAGTGGGGTTATCTATGTGTTATGCAGAGTATATATATATATATATATATATATATATATATATATGTTACTGGCAGATGCTGTATATAACTGCCAGATTTGAGTGTACCCTCATGTAGTGAACATCGTATATAATATACACACACTGTACACACGGTATATAATATACACACCGTACACACGGTATATAATATACACACTGTACACACGGTATATAATACACACACTATACACACGGTATAATACACCACTGTACATATATAATACACACACTGTACACACGGTATATAATACACACACTGTACACACGGTATATAATACACACACTGTACACACGGTATATAATATAACACACTGTACACACGGTATATAATATACACACACTGTACACACGTATATAATACACACACTGTACACACGGTATATAATACACACACTGTACACACGGATATATAATACACACACTGTACACACGTATATAATACACACACTGTACAACGGTATATAATACACACACTGTACACACGGTATATAATATACACACACTTACACAGATATAATACACACACTGTACACACGGTATATAATACACACACTGTACACACGGTATATAATACACACACTGTACACACGGTATATAATACACACACCAACTGTACCAACGGTATATAATACACAACTGTACACACGGTAATAATACACACTGTACACACGGTAATAATATATACACACACTGTACACACGGTATATAATACACACTCTGTACACACGGTATATAATACACCACTCTGTACACACGGTATATAATACACACACTGTACACACGGTATATAATACACCACACTGTACACACGGTATATAATATACACACACTGTACACACGGTATATAATTATACACACACTGTACACACGGTATATAATACACACACTGCTACACACGGTATATATAATACACACACTGTACACACAGTATATAATACACACACTGTACACGGTATATAATACACACACTGTACACGGTATATAATACACACACTGTACACACGGTATATAATATACACACACTGTACACACGGTATATAATACACACACTGTACACACAGTATATAATACACACACTGTACACACGGTATATAATACACACACTGTACACACGGTATATAATACACACACTGTACACACGGTATATAATACACACACTGTACACACAGTATATAATACACACTCTGTACACACGGTATATAATACACACTCTGTACACACGGTATATAATACACACTCTGTACACACGGTATATAATACACACACTGTACACACGGTATATAATACACACACTGTACACACGGTATATAATATACACACACTGTACACACGGTATATAATACACACTGTACACACGGTATATATAATATACACTGTACACACGGTATATAATATACACACACTGTACACACGGTATATAATACACACACTGTACACACGGTATATAATACACACACTGTACACACGGTATATAATACACACACTGTACACACGGTATATAATACACACACTGTACACACGGTATATAATATACACACACTGTACACACGGTATATATAACACACTACACACAGTATGTAACACACTACACAGTATATAATACACACACTGTACACATGGTATATATAATACACACACTGTACACACGTACACACGTATATAATACACACACTGTACACACGGTATATAATATACACACTGTACACACGGTATATAATACACACTCTGTACACACGGTATATAATACACACACACTGTACACACGGTAATAATACATATGTACACACGGTATATATACACACACTGTACACACGGTATATAATATACACACACTGTACACACGGTATATAATACACACACTGTACACACGGTATATATAATATACACACTGTACACACGGTATATAATATACACACACTGTACACACGTATATAATACACACACTGTACACACGGTATATAATACACACACTGTACACACGGTATATAATACACACACTGTACACACGGTATATAATACACACACTGTACACACGGTATATAATACACACACACACTGTACACACGGTATATAATACACACACTGTACACACGGTATATAATACACACACTGTACACACGGTATATAATACACACACTGTACACATGGTATATATAATACACACACTGTACACATGGTATATATAATACACACACTGTACACACGGTATATAATACACACACTGTACACACGGTATATAATATACACACTGTACACACGGTATATAATATACACACGGTATATAATATACACACTGTACACACGGTATATAATATACACACTGTACACACGGTATATAATATACACACGGTATATAATATACACACTGTACACACGGTATATAATATACACACTGTACACACGGTATATAATATACACACGGTATATAATACACACACGCTGTACGCGCGGTATATAATACACACACGCTGTACGCGCGGTATATAATACACACACTGTACGCGCCGTATATAATACACACAGTATATAATACACACAGTATATAATACACACACTGTACGCGTCTCTTGCTTGGAGGGGCTCTGACCCTAACATTGATGGGCAGATGGTAACGTCCACATTAGTGCTGTCCCCCGACAGATTTATTGCCATGGACACCGGTACCAGGGATCTGTGATACGGACACATAGACATCCGGCGGTTTGGTTTTTGGTGGTTAAGAAGATGCTGGATTATCAGACGTTTATATCTGTAGATGATATTGTGTGGATTTTGGTTGTTTATATCTGTAGATGATATTGTGTGGATTTTGGTTGTTTATATCTGTAGATGATATTGTGTGGATTTTGGTTGTTTATATCTGTAGATGATATTGTGTGGATTTTGGTCGTTTATATCTGTAGATGATATTGTGTGGATTTTGGTCGGCCGGCACCATGGTGGTATATTGCCATTTTAGCCCAAAGTAACAGAAGCCCACCCCCGGTCATCACTGGGCATCACTGGGCATCCGACCACTGGGACCCCCACAAGACAAGGGGTCAGTCTTACAAATTTAAATGGTTAGGTGGTCGAGCATGCTCACTAGCACCCCATTGAAACTCGGTAGTGGTTGCTGAAGCTGTGAATCTTGGTGCCGCACAACATTTCAATGCACAAAAAGTTTACCGTAGTTTACCCTTGGACCGCCGTTCCGTACTCACCTTAGACCAGGAAGATGGCAGAGTACAGGGTACTGCTTTCCGCACCAGTCCCATAGAGTTTGAGTGGTGGATTAGCAGGCATGATCAACCTCTGCTGTATTCAAACAGGGGCCCCTGTTTCTCCTGATCAGTGGGGCCCCAGCCATTGGACACCACCAGTCAGATACTTTTGAGGGTAGATCTTAACCCCCTAACTGTTTTGCCAGAGTGGAGCTCCAGCAGTGGGAAAAGTAGCTAACTGGAGGGGGGAGGGCTGCTTTAGATGCGGCTACCTCCTGAATTGTAGCAGCTAGAAACATGCAACTGATCTTGTTTGAAAGCAGACATCCCAAGCTTTCAGACAATACCAATATGTTCAGGACAGAGGAAGATATCACTGATAGAAATCGGGATGCTGTGAAAGCAGCTGAAAATGAAAGTAAAAACAGGTTTTACTCGCGATTATTCCCGACTTGATTTCTAACAGTGATTTCTACTCTATTTCTTGGACTTTAGCTGTCATTTTGGTCTTGCATGAAAGCCTGGACTGTCAGCTTTCAGGCAAGACCATGTTTCTAGCTGCTACCATTGAGGAGATATCACCATGTAAAGCAGCCCTCCCCCCTCCAGTTAGTTACTTTTCACACTGCCCCAGCTGGACTCGGGCAGAACAGTTAGGTGGTTACAGGGGTGAGGCCCATCTCACACATTGGTGGCATATCGCTAGGACATGCCACCAATGTCCGATACTTACACTTATCCTAGAAGAGTGTGTTGCATGCTCCATTCACTTCTATGGGATTTCCGAAAAGACCTTAGCAAGCACGCTTGGCTACGTATTTCCGGAACTCCCGTAGAAGAGACTGGCGAGCGCAAAGCGCAAGCATGGCCGCCTCTCCATTCACCTCTGTGCTCGGCTGTTTTTGGCACGCCCATAGAAGTGAATAGTGGGGTGGCTGCACTTGCGCAGCCCACCCTTATTCACCTCAGGGGGGCCCCATTCTAGAGATTGGTGCAAGTCCCTCAAGGACCCGCACCTCTCTGACACGGGTGTCATATCTTAGCGAGATGGGCCAAGGCCCTTCAGGATAAGGCCATGCCGTAAGTGGCAGGCCGAGCCACAGCTTTTTTTGTGTGGCCATTGGCGGAAGTGGTTGGGCGTGTCCTTCAGCGAGCGGCTGACCGCACCCCAGCAGCGGCATATGACCACTGTGGTTGTCAGGGGCTCGTACTGTTTGCAGCACTTGGGCGCCATTTTCCTCGCATTTGTGTTCTGTCAATGGCAAGAGAGCAGAGGGTTCGTCACAGTGCGTTGACCGCCCCCTATTGTTAGATCGGCCGCAGGGTATATGACTCGCCTGCAGCCGCTTTCCTCAAGGACGTCTTGTCCTGTAGGGTTTGCAGTCAAATCATGACAGAAATGCCGCAATTTCAGCAAAAAAACCTGCTACATGGTTGCAATGTGTGACTAAAGAGGAAGCAATAGAAAGCTATTAGACAATTGCTTACAGTGCAGTTCCCCAGTAGGAGTCCTTGGTGGTGGGTATAGTTTGTTGTGCCGGCTGCAGGCTATCGCGCCCCCGGCTGATGCTGTAATAAGCTATATCAGGACGGTGATTAATCTTCCCGCCCTCCACTAAGATGATCTCACTGCTGCCAGCAGCATCCCATTATCGCCCATCTGTTGTGCACTCGCCGGAGCCATCGCTGCGCTGCAGCCCTTCTCTATGGGCCGGGGAAATCCATATGAAATTTTTATTAAAGGGCCATCCTCTTGGGTAAGTGCAAGGTCAGAGGTCAGCTATGACAAGTGTCAAGTAATGAGTGCTGCTCTGTGTGGCTGCAGGACGGCTGTCACCTTCTTATCCAGCGCTCAGCCGCCTCACACTATGGAGCGGTGACCTGCATCTAGTTGGCGGAACGGGCACCTTTACTTGGTGAAGGAGAAGCCCTTTAATCCGGGGTCCATTTAAAGGGATTGTCCCTCCAGTAATTATTATATTCATTCTATACATTATGAAAAATGAGCGATATTTACCAGTTCTATTTATTTAAAAAACACTTTAGTGAAGAGAGATGACATTTACATACATAGTACGGCGCCACCTGGTGTTCAGAGTGTGCAGCCATGTTCATGTCCACCTGATGATCTGAGTGGTCTTGGACACACATGTCCAGTCACTCCCCTAGCAGCCAGGAGAAGGTTTGTACCCTGCCTTTGAGGGAAGAAGCAGAGCCTCTGCAGTAGCCTGGCAGTATAGTTGTGAAGATTCCTTCTGCAGGGGAAGTCAGAAGGTACTATATTATCAGCTGCCAGAGGGGGGAGGAGAGTGATTCAGAGGGTTGACTTGTGAGCAAGTGCTGTTTCTGTTCACTTCTCTAGGCTCCATGATGTAATTATTATACCTCTGCAGGGAATCTTACTTGGAGCTGCCAGCAGGGGAAGGAGACAGACTGGGAACTTACTCTAGAAGCTATATTCACAGCTTCTAGAGGGGGAAGGAGACACAGGGGACTTACAGGGAACTATATTTACAGCTGCCAGAGGGAGAAGGAGGAGATAGACTGGGAACTTACTGTTAACTATATTTACAGCCGCTAGAGGGAGAAGAAGACAGAGAGGGGACTTGCTGCAAATTCTGTTTACAGTTGCCAAAGGGGGAAGTAGACAGGGCACTTACTGGGAACGTTGTTTACAGCTGACAGTGGGGGAAAAGAGAGACTGGAAACTTAAACCAAACTATATTTACAGTTGTTAGAGGGGGAAGAAGACTTATTGTGAACTATAATTACAGCTGCCAGAGGGGGAAGTAGATAGATTGAGAACTTACTGGGAATTATATTTACAACTGCCAGAGGGGGAAGTAGATAGATTGAGAACTTACTGGGAATTATATTTACAACTGCCAGAGGGGGAAGTAGATAGATTGAGAACTTACTGGGAATTATATTTACAACTGCCAGAGGGGGAAGTAGATAGATTGAGAACTTACTGGGAATTATATTTACAACTGCCAGAGGGGGAAGTAGATAGATTGAGAACTTACTGGGAATTATGTTTACAGCTGCCAGAGGGGGAAGGAGACAGACAAAGGACTTGCTGGGAATTGAATTTACAGCTGCCAGAGGTGGAAGAAAATTGACTGGTAACTCAGCCAGTTATTAGGCAGCTCTGAGTAGTTTATGGATGGGTGAATTGTAAATGTTAGCTGCAGTGGGAACAGCTGCTTCATAAATTATATTGCAAAGGTGATTATTATTTTTTTTTAATGGATTTTCCAGTTTTAAGTAGATACAGCGTGACTGTTGTATAGTGAGAAGTTCCACCATTTTCCGATTTTTTTTCTTTCCATTCCTTGCAGTTTTCAATACTTCTGCTTGTTGTCAGTGAATGGGAACATTGGGGAGGTTATATTCATTTAAATTCCTGCTCTTTCTGGGCTTTGTAGTCCAGGAGGCGGTCCTATCAGTGATTGACAGCCTTCCCTCTATGACTGTGTATACAGCGAGAGCTGTCAATCACTGATAGGACCGCCTCCTGGACTACAATCACTGATAGGACCGCCTCCTGGACTACAATCACTGATAGGACCGCCTCCTGGACTGCAATCACTGATAGGACCGCCTCCTGGACTACAATCACTGGTAGGACCGCCTCCTGGACTACAATCACTGATAGGACCGCCTCCTGGACTACAATCACTGATAGGACCGCCTCCTGGACTACAATCACTGATAGGACTGCCTCCTGGACTACAATCACTGATAGGACCGCCTCCTGGACTACAATCACTGATAGGACCGCCTCCTGGACTACAATCACTGATAGACCGCCTCCTGGACTACAATCACTGATAGGACCGCCTCCTGGACTACAATCACTGATAGGACCGCCTCCTGGACTACAATCACTGATAGGACCGCCTCCTGGACTACAATCACTGATAGGACACCTCCTGGACTACAATCACCGATAGGGACCGCCTCCTGGACTACAATCACCGATAGGACCGCCTCCTGGACTACAATCACTGATAGGACCGCTCCTGGACTACAATCACTGATAGGACCGCCTCCTGGACTACAATCACTGATAGGACCGCCTCCTGGACTACAATCCCTGATAGGACCGCCTCCTGGACTACAATCACTGATAAGACCGCCTCCTGGACTACAATGCACTGATAGGACCGCCTCCTGGACTACAGTCACTGATAGACCGCTCCTGGACTATACAATCCCTGACAGGACCGCCTCCTGGACTACAATCCCTGACAGGACCGCCCTCCTGGACTACATCCCTGATAGGACCGCCTCCTGGACTACAATCCCTGACAGGACGCCTCCTGGACTACAATCCCTGACAGGACCGCCTCCTGACTACAATCCCTGATAGGACCGCCTCCTGGACTTACAATCCTGGTAGGACGCCTCCTGACTCATCCCTGAGGACCGCTCCTGGACTGCAATCCTGACAGGACCGCCTCCTGGACTGCAATCACTGCAATCACTGATAGGACCGCCTCCCGGACTACAATCACTGATAGGACCGCCTCCCGGACTGCAATCACTGATAGGACCGCCTCCCGGACTGCAATCACTGATAGGACCGCCTCCCGGACTGCACTCACTGATAGGACCGCCTCCCGGACTACACTCTCTGATAGGACCGCCTCCTGGACTACACTCACTGATAGGACCGCCTCCCAGACTACACTCACTGATAGGACCGCCTCCCGGACTACACTCACTGATAGGACCGCCTCCCGGACTACACTCACTGATAGGACCGCCTCCCGGACTACAAAGCCCAAAATGAGCAGGAATATAAATGAATAAATTACAAGTTTTACTGAATGTTTTCCCAGAAAAACCATGTACCGATCTGCTCAGCTCCTCCCGCTCTATAACACGCCGCCAGCAGATTACATTGCATTTTTTAGGCAACAGGTTTACGAATAATAAATCCCACTCAGTTACTACATCCACAGGTTGTAAACCTGTACATCTCACAGCAGAGGGTTTGTCACAATTGTTTGGACCATATACAGTTTAATCCTGGCTGTCCAAAGCTCCATTTTCAGGACAGTAAGTGGTCGCTCGCTTGCTGACTGCTAATCTGATTGGGGCAGGATAGTCCTAGCCCTCATCAACCGGTCCCAGTCCATCAGTAACTGGGAGCTGTACCTGCATGGTGCGGGTTTACATACCGTAGTGGTGGACTCCCTTTCCTGCAGCGGTTGCACGTGTTATGTCTGCACTGATACATTGTAACAACCCGAACAGAAGAGAGATTTGTTCTATGCCATGCTTCCAGGGATACAATTGTAACAAAACTGTAAACTTTTCCATTTCCTGACAGCAAGCAGAGATTGTTGCTCCTGACCACTTGTCTGCAGAGCTGACGCTTCTTACTGTAGATGTGACTCCTGCTCCCTCAAGTGGTCAAATTTAGGAATTGAACCCAATGTTTTGATGATGCCAGGCTGGCCATGTTACACTGGTACCAGCACCTACTGTGGGGTCTGTGGAGGGGGTCGGTGTGGAGGAACCTGCACAGGGCACCGCAGACACAGCGGTCGGGGTGGAGGAACCTGCACAGGGCACCGCAGACACAGCGGTCGGTGTGGAGGAACCTGCACAGGGCACCGCAGACACAGCGGTCGGGGTGGAGGAACCTGCACAGGGCACCGCAGACACAGCGGTCGGGGTGGAGGAACCTGCACAGGGCACCGCAGACACAGCAGTCGGGGGTGGAGGAACCTGCACAGGGCAACCGCAGACACAGCAGTCGGGTGGAGGAACCTGCACAGGGCACCGCAGACACAGCGGTCGGGTGGAGGAACCTGCACAGGGCACCGCAGACACAGCAGTCGGGGTGGAGGAACCTGCACAGGGCACCGCAGACACAGCGGTCGGTGTGGAGGAACCTGCACAGGGCACCGCAGACACAGCGGTCGGGGTGGAGGAACCTGCACAGGGCACCGCAGACACAGCGGTCGGGGTGGAGGAACCTGCACAGGGCACCGCAGACACAGCATATTAGTTACGTACACCCTGTTAATTGCTGGTTATCGAGCTCGTATATGGATGATCTAATCCACACGGAGAACAAATTCCTCACGTGTCTTCTGCCGAGCTGTGAGAAAATATTAAGGAAGCGCTCAAGGATTTGCTGCCTGAACATGTCCCACCACGCCGCGGGTGCTTCTTGGATTTGGGCGGATGCCCCAAACGCTCGAGATCCGACACTTCTACAATGATGCCTGGAGTAATCCGTGACGGAGACTCTGATGCAAACGTGAATACACCCTTAAAGGGCTGTTCCTTAGACATTCAGGTATTATCCTCAAGATTATGCCTGATAGATGCAGCTCCCGATCTTCTGTCTTCAGGACGGGGAACTCCGACCACAGCATATAGGTGACCGTGAAAAGCATGGAGGTTAGAGGGACTCCCATCCATCAGACGTATTATGGATATGCCATAACTGGTAGGAATACCCCTTTAATCACTGTATATTGAGAAGTTCTGTAGCTCTTTAAAGGGGTCCTCTCACTTCAGTAAATGGCATTTATCATGTAGAGAAAATTAATATTAGCCACTTACTAATGTATTGTGATTCTCCATATTGCCTCCTTTGCTGGCTGGATTCATTTTTCCATCACATGATACACTGCTCGTTTCCATGGTTACGACCACCCTGCAATCCATCAGTGATGGTCGTGCTTGCACACTACAGGAAAAAGCATCAGCCTTTCTGGTGGCCGGGATTATGGGAGCGCACATAGGCTGGCGCTTTTTCCTATAGTGTGCAAGCACGACCACCACTGATGGATTGCAGGGTGGTCGTAACCATAGAAACGAGCAGTGTATAATGTGATGGAAAAATGAATCCAGCCAGCAGAGGAAGCAATATGGACAATCACAATACATTAGTAAGTGCCTTGTAGTAACTTTCTCTACATGATAAATGACACTTACTGTTAAGTGAGAGGACCCCTTTAAGGCTCTGTTCACATCTGCGTTGGAGGCGGTCACAGTTTCCGCCGTTTTGTGCAGGGGAAGAAATGGCGCCCCATCAGTCGCCTGTCACTGCCGGAGTCCAGCACTGGACAGATCTGGCACGGCTGTTTATATGAGAAGCTGAGATACAGATTGAGGGAGATTTATCACAGGTTTTAAAGCCTCTGCTTGCTGTCAATGAATGTGAACAGTCTTGTTTACACCTAGGGGGGTGAAAACCTCTCTTGATCATGTGACTTGGGTGCCAAGTGCCGTGATACATCATCACGAGACGTGCACCTGTGTCATCAGCAGGCAGAGATTGCCGGGGTGGGGGTGGAGTGAGTTCTTGTCTCCCGTCTTGGCGCTTGCTCAGTGGATCTCCTGCTTCGCTCCAAGCAGTGCACACTGCAACTGAGCAAGCGGCAAGACCTGGAGACACAGCGCAGTCATGAGATGACAGGCCTGGACGCTGGAATCTGCCTGGAGCACTGCAGGAGATCCACTGAGCAAGCGCCGAGATCAGGAGACACTGCGCAGGCGCAAGAGGACTGGGCTAAATGAGATGTCAATCCAGAGGGTGTAAGAAACTGGTGCTTCAGGGGCTCTGGCCAGCCCCTTGGTGCTCCAGTAAGGTCATTTGCATGCGAATAAAAAATGAAGTGTTCTCTGCATCAGTTTTATCAGCAGGATCAACCCTACCTGGCTGGATGCTTGGTTGAATTGTGTTGATCATGCTGACTGATGCTCTTTGAACATGTGAAAGTGAAATGCAAAAAACCCTGTCAATAATTATGGAAATAGAAATTAATAAACTTCTCGTCTTTCCTCAGCTTACGCCCCTTTCCATTTTTTAAATGTTTTGCGCAATATTTTCACATTTTAGAATACGGAAATGAAGCCGCTATACAATTAGTCTTGATTGATAATGTCCTTGTGCAGATCCATACGTCTCTATGGTTGCAGACCCTGTGTCACTCTCTTCCATCTTCCTCTTCTACTGCCTGTAGGCCAAGAGAATGCCGGGTCAGACTACACAGAGATTGTGTGAAGTCTGTAACCATGGAGACACATAGATCACTGGGAGTCAAGGGGTCAACAGATGTCTCCAGCTATCTGTCCCCTGATAACACTGCAGGGAGTTCTGGTGACCCTCTGCTAACACTGCAGGGAGTCCTGGTGACCCTCTGATAACACTGCAAGGAGTCCTGGTGACCCTCTGCTAACACTGCAGGGAGTCCTGGTGACCCTCTGATAACACTGCAAGGAGTCCTGGTGACCCTCTGATAACACTGCAAGGAGTCCTGGTGATCCTCTGATAACACTGTAGGAAGTCCTGGTGATCCTCTGATAACACTGTAGGAAGTCCTGGTGACCCTCTGATAACACTGCAGGGAGTCCTGGTGACCCTCTGCTAACACTGCAGGGAGTCCTGGTGCCCTCTGCTAACACTGCAGGGAGTCCTGGTGCCCTCTGCTAACACTGCAGGGAGTCCTGGTGACCCTCTGCTAACACTGCAGGGAGTCCTGGTGACCCTCTGCTAACACTGCAGGGAGTCCTGGTGACCCTCTGCTAACACTGCAGGGAGTCCTGGTGACCCTCTGCTAACACTGCAGGGAGTCCTGGTGACCCTCTGATAACACTGCAGGGAGTCCTGGTGACCCTCTGATAACACTGCAGGGAGTCCTGGTGACCCTCTGCTAACACTGCAGGGAGTCCTGGTGCCCTCTGATAACACTGCAGGGAGTCCTGGTGCCCTCTGATAACACTGCAGGGAGTCCTGGTGCCCTCTGATAACACTGCAGGGAGTCCTGGTGATCCTCTGATAACACTGCAGGGAGTCCTGGTGACCCTCTGATAACACTGCAGGGACTTTGAGGCTTCTTTGTCTCTATGGTTACTGGAATCACTTCAGATACATGTGGTATGAGCAGATTTCCATCCTGCACTTAGAATAATAGCCGGGTGAGGAATGTACCGAGGGAGACGAAAGGGAAGAGCGGGGTGTCAGGGGTCAGTCCGTCTCTGAAATCTAATGAGTGTGGTGAGGAGTGAGCGGCACAGCTGCAGGCGGGGGCCGGGGCTGTTATGGTTTATTCCTGGCACTTGTTGTCGGGCTGTCCGGTCACTTGTGGCTTTCATCTAACGCCCTCCTCCCTCTTCATCTTCAGGTGGTTTTCTAGAAAATGACCATTGAGGACCTGACTGTCGGGTACCTCGAAGGACACGCCCTGCCCGTAGTGCACCGCTTCCAGCCGTGCTATCCAGACTCCTGCCGACCGGTCACCTTCTCCGTGGCTGCTGCTCCGATGCCGTCTGACTGTGGTGAGTGCATTATATTACTACATGGCTGTCAGTCATACTAATGTGAGAACATGTATGTAACATGTGAGAGACGATAAGTAACTCTCTGATATCGCGTTCTTTAGCTGAATTATTTCAATGCCTAATACTCCAGTCACATCCAGAGCTGCATTCAGAATTCTGCTGGTTTCTTTGTGGCAGGCTGCAGAGTTTCCGTCTCTGCTGTCGCTTCAGTGTCTGTGCAGAAGGTGCAGTGCACTTAGTGGTAGTTGTGGTATGTATTCTGGGCACTTCACATGCGTTTATTAAAAAAGAGCCTCATCTCTCACCATACAATGGTTCCAATTAGTCTGCTTTCACACCAATGTTCTTGCTGGATCCGGCAGGGTTCAGCAAAAACGCTTCCGTTACTGATAATACAACCGTCTGCATCTCTTATGAATGAATCCGGTTGTATTATCTATAACATAGCCCAGACAGATCCATCATTAACTCCACTGAAAGTCAACGGGGGACGGATCCGTTTTCTATTGTGTCAGATTGTGTCCGAGAAAACGGATCCATCCCCATTGACTTGCATTGTGGGTCATGACGGAAAGAAAACCGCAGCATGCTGCTCTCTGGTAAGGGAACGCAACCAAGCGGAACGGAATGTATTTTGTTCTGTTCCGTTTTGTCCCCATCAACAATGAATGGGGACAAAACGGAAGATTTTTTTTTCTGGTATTGAGACCCTATGACCCCCTCAGATAATGTGGTGGCCCCAGCAGCAGGACCCCCTCAGGTATTGGTGGTGGCCTCAGAAGCAGGACCCCCTCAGGTATTGGTGGTGACCTCAGAAGCAGGACCCCCTCAGGTATTGGCGGTGGCCTCAGAAGCAGGACCCCCTCAGGTATTGGTGGTGGCCTCAGAAGCAGGACCTCCTCAGGTATTGGTGGTGGCCTCAGAAGCAGGACCCCTCAGGTATTGGTGGTGGCCTCAGAAGCAGGACCCCCTCAGGTATTGGTGGTGGCCTCAGAAGCAGGACCCCCTCAGGTATTGGTGGTGGCCTCAGAAGCAGGACCTCCTCAGGTATTGGTGGTGGCCTCAGAAGCAGGACCCCCTCAAGTATTGGTGGTGGCCTCAGAAGCAGGACCCCCTCAGGTATTGGTGGTGGCCTCAGAAGCAGGACCCCCTCAGGTATTGGTGGTGGCCTCAGAAGCAGGACCCCCTCAGGTATTGGTGGTGGCCTCAGAAGCAGGACCCCTCAGGTATTGGTGGTGGCCTCAGAGGCAGGACCCCCTCAGGTATTGGTGGTGGCCTCAGAAGCAAGACCCCTCAGGTATTGGTGGTGGCCTCAGAAGCAGGACCCCCTCAGGTATTGGTGGTGGCCTCAGAAGCAGGACCCCTCAGGTATTGGTGGTGGCCTCAGAAGCAGGACCCCCTCAGGTATTGGTGGTGGCCTCAAAAGCAGGACCCCCTCAGGTATTGGTGGTGGCCTCAGAAGCAGGACCCCCTCAGGTATTGGTGGTGGCCTCAGAAGCAGGACCCCCTCAGGTATTGGTGGTGGCCTCAGAAGCAGGACCCCCTCAGGTATTGGTGGTGGCCTCAGAAGCAGGACCCCCCTCAGGTATTGGTGGTGGCCTCAGAAGCAGGACCCCCTCAGGTATTGGTGGTGGCCTCAGAAGCAGGACCCCCTCAGGTTATTGGTGGTGGCCTCAGAAGCAGGACCCCCTCAGGTATTGGTGGTGGCCTCAGAAGCAGGACCCCTCAGGTATTGGTGGTGGCCTCAGAAGCAGGACCCCCTCAGGTATTGGTGGTGGCCTCAGAAGCAGGACCCCCTCAGGTATTGGTGGTGGCCTCAGAAGCAGGACCCCCTCAGGTATTGGTGGTGGCCTCAGAGGCAGGACCCCCTCAGGTATTGGTGGTGGCCTCAGAGGCAGGACCCCCTCAGGTATTGGTGGTGGCCTCAGAAGCAGGACCCCCTCAGTATTGGTGGTGGCCTCAGAAGCAGGACCCCCTCAGGTATTGGTGTGGCCTCAGAAGCAGGACCCCCTCAGGTATTGTGGTGGCCTCAGAAGCAGGACCCCCTCAGGTATTGGTGGTGGCCTCAGAAAGCAGGACCCCCTCAGGTATTGGTGGTGGCCTCAAAAGCAGGACCCCCTCAGGTATTGGTGGTGGCCTCAGAAGCAGGACCCCCTCAGTATTGGTGGTGGCCTCAGAAGCAGGACCCCCTCAGGTATTGGTGGTGGCCTCAGAAGCAGGACCCCCTCAGGTATTGGTGGTGGCCTCAGAAGCAGGACCCCCTCAGGTATTGGTGGTGGCCTCAGAAGCAGGACCCCTCAGGTATTGGTGGCCTCAGAGCAGGACCCCTCAGGTATTGGTGGTTGCCTCAGAAGCAGGACCCCCTCAGGTATTGGTGGTGGCCTCAGAAGCAGGACCCCCTCAGGTATTGGTGGTGGCCTCAGAAGCAGGACCCCCTCAGGTATTGGTGGTCGCTAGAGATGAGAGAATTTCATATTTTTAAATTCGTTCACGCTTCGTTTGGTGGTAAAAGGTGAATTGTGTTATGGATTTTGTTACCACGGACCATAACTAACTTCTATGATGGAATGCATAACAGATGCGTGTGAATGGGGCCGCATCTATTCCACGGCTCATATGAAGCATGTTCTGTACTTGTCCGTGCGCAGGGACAAGTATAGGCATTTTGAATGGGGCCACCCGGCGTGTGTTCCGAGCATGTGGAACGCACGCCGGGCGGCCCCCGTATTTTTGCAGGGCCGCAATAATACGGCCGTCAGAACGGACCCTTAGAGACATTCCGTTATTCATTCTGTCATAATAGAAGTCTATGGCCTGCATAACGGATCCGTCCGGTCTCCGTTATGCAGGAGAGGACTCCCGTTTATAACGGAAATAGGACGGATCCGTCATGCAGCCCATAGACTTCTATTATGACGGAATGAGTAACGGAATACCTCTAATGCATTCCGTCATAGAATTGCGTTATGGTCCGTGGAGTCCATAACGCAATTCACCTTTTACCACCAAACATAGTATGAACGAATTTCATAACATGAAATTCGCCCATCTCTAGTGGTGGCCTCAGCAATAGGACTCCCTCAGACATCGGTGGGGGCCTCAGCAGCAGGATCCCCTCAGGTATTAGTGGGAGACTCAGCACCAGGACTACTCAGTTACTAGTAGGGACCTCAGCACCAGGACCCATCAATTATCACTAGGGGCCACAGAGGCAAGGCCCCCTCAGATAACAATGGCAGCCTCAGCACCAGGACCATCTCAGATATCAATGGGGGCCTCACCAGTAAGATCCCTTCAAATATTGGTTGGGACCTCAGAAGAAGGACCCCTCAGATATCACGGGAGCCTCAGCAGCAGGACCGCCTTAGATATCATGGGAGCCTCAGCGCCAGGACCCCCACAGATATCATGGGAGCCTCAGCGCCAGGACCCCCATAGATATTGATGGGGCGTCAGAACCATGATGCCTCTGATGCATCATCCTTACATTAGGATAATTAAAGAAGAACTCCCGCAAAAATTGTTATTCTCTCACCTGTTAGAAAGGTGCATGATATAATCTGTAGTGAATGAAATCTTCTTATCAGAGACTGTATTTGTGAGTTATCCCCTCTCTTCTTATTGTAGCTGGGTCATGTGACCAACTCCCTGACCTCCAACTGACCCTGGACAGGAAGTCAGTAACTGCTCTATTCATTCCTATGAGATTCAGAGTGAGGCTCCCATAGGAATACATAGAGAATTAGACTTCCTGTCCACACATAAGATGCTGTGTTATCTGGTGAGTCTGATTGCTGGTCACATGACACAGATGAGAAGCATCAGGGAGATATAACTCACAAATACAGCCACTGGTAAGAAAATGACATTCACTACAGATTACATCATGTACATTTCTAGCAGGACATGGAATACATTTTTTTGCGGGAGTTCTTCTTTAAGAATAGTGTTGAGCGAACTTGTGTTTTCAAGTTTGGTGTACAAGGTTCGGGTTATCTTAGAATTCCCGGTACCACGGATCATAGCTTATGGTCCATGGTAGTGGAATGCATAACAGAATTCTTAGATAACCCGAACCTTGTACACCAAACTTGAAAACACAAGTTTGCTGATCCCTATAGAACAAAGCAAATTGTCAGCACTCCAGGGGTCCACCTCTGTGTATCTTAGGACAAACTTCTCGGCGGTCAGGCTGAGAGGCTCTATGTCCCCCTGCCGGGTAAATAAAGATTTTCGTGGTTTCACTATGGCATGTCGTGCTTTTCTTCATTTTTAAAGGTACATTTGCATCATTACTATTTGCTTTTGTTACAGAATTCTCCTTTTTTGACCCAAACGATGCCTCGTGTCAGGATATTCTCTTTGATCCGGACACTTCCGTTTCCGAGCTGTTTGCTATCCTAAGACAATGGGTCCCGCAAGTCCAGCAGAACATAGAGGTCATCGGGAAATGAGGTGAGCTTATACGGACTGGCCGACCTGAAACACAGAGGTGGGGGTTTATGAAGCCCTATACATTGTGGGACCACGTGACACCCCCACAAAAGTGTCTCCGAGATCTGGGGACACAGAGACAGGGCTGTATACCGGGCTGTGGAATATGTAGGTGCCATAACGGCAATGGAATATAACCGAATATACGTTATTAACCCCTGAACATGTCACTGCACTGGTCCTGTTTTACTTTTATTTAAAGAGGTATCCCTATCTTAGACAATGGGGGCATATTGCTAGAATATGCCCCCATTGTCTGATAGGTGCGGGTCCTGCACCAATTTTGAGAATGGAGCGGGGAGCGCTGCACCCGGATTTCCCGTGGTCCGGCCACCACCAGACGCAGCTCCCCCGCTGCTCCCATAGAAATGAACGGGAGCACACCGCGCATTCGCAGCCACCACTCCCATTCATTTCTATGGAGCCGACGGAATTTTCGGCGGCCCCATAGAAATGAATGGAGGGCGGCTGCGCATGCGCAGTGCGTCCTCCTTCACTTTTGGGGCTCCGTTCTCGATATAGGTGCGGGTACCGCACCTACAAGACAATGGGGACATATCCTAGCGATATGCCCTCATTGTCTAAGACGGGAATAACCCTTTAACTCTTGGTTGTTTGCAGATTTTGAAGCGAGGATGTAACGTCAATGACCGGGATGGACTGACGGATATGACGCTGCTGCACTACACTTGTAAATCTGGAGCACAAGGCATCGGTGAGAGCTGCGGACGACTGACTTCACTTCTGTATATTGGTGTCATTTACGACCTACAAACGGCCCAACCCACATATACACCCAATCCCATCCATCCTATGGACACGCATGTAGCACGTAGTATATAGGCCTTACATGGTGGTAGCTGTTTCTTTCATCTCTTTGGAATGTTGTAACTAGAAATAATATCTCCCGGTGTAAATTGTCCCGCTCTTCGCTTTCTGTGCATGTACAGAGGGGCTCATAAACTAACCAGCCTGACAGGAGGCAGTAAATCGCGCTCTTCCTCATCCCCTCGGTTCTGCCAGTGGATGCGTAAAATATAATTTGGAAGCAAAACAGTCATGGTAATGAGCCGTCTGTCGTTACAGGACACAGGGAGCATCGTCTTAGTCACCAAATGCAGTATTTGAGTTCCTTTTCTTAAAGGTACAGGTGATTTCTCTACTTGCAGGTGATGCAGACACCGCTGCAAAATTCGCCTCTCACCTCATTGACATTGGAGCAGATGTGAGCCTGCGAAGTCGCTGGACTAATATGAACGCTCTGCATTATGCCGCCTATTTTGATGTTCCTGAGTTGATACAACTTATACTGAAGGCTTCAAAGCCAAGAGGTAGGAAAGTTGGAAGGTAGAGGTGTCCTTAAGAAATATACGTATGACTGCAGTATGGGTTCAAATCATCCCCCTGTCCACACACACTTCTGTTGAGACGACCCTTATCTCTGCTCTAAGTACCCGGCTTCCACACATCTTCTATGGTCTCAATACCCTGCCTCTCCTCTCTTCTCTTAGTACCTGGCCTCTGCTGATCTGTCAGTACTCTCTTCTCTCAGTACCTGGTCTTCTCTGTTCTCTCTGTATCTGACCTCCCCTCTCTTCTCTTTGTACCTGACATCTCCGCTCTTCTCTCTATATCTGACCTCCTTTCTCTCTGTACCCGCCCTCTCCTCCTTTCTCTCTGTACCCGACCTCTCCTCTCTTCTCTCTGTACCCGACCTCTCCTCTCTTCTCTCTGTACCCGACCTCTCCTCTCTTCTCTCTGTACCCGACCTCTCCTCTCTTCTCTCTGTACCCGACCTCTCCTCTCTTCTCTCTGTACCCGACCTCTCCTCTCTTCTCTCTGTACCCGACCTCTCCTCTCTCTGTACCCGACCTCTCCTCTCTCTGTACCCGACCTCTCCTCTCTCTGTACCCGACCTCTCCTCTCTCTGTACCCGACCTCTCCTCTCTCTGTACCCGACCTCTCCTCTCTCTGTACCCGACCTCTCCTCTCTCTGTACCCGACCTCTCCTCTCTCTGTACCCGACCTCTCCTCTCTCTGTACCCGACCTCTCCTCTCTCTGTACCCGACCTCTTCTCTCTCCTCTCTGTACCTGACCTCTTCTCTCTCCTCTCTGTATCTAACCTCTTCTCTCTGTACCCGACCTCTTCTCTCTCTGTACCCGACCTCTCCTCTCTCCTCTCTGTACCTGACCTCTTCTCTCTGTATCTGACCTTTTCTCTCTGTACCCGACCTCTTCTCTCTGTATCTGACCTCCCCTCTCTTCTCTTTGTACCTGACATCTCCTCTCTTCTTTCTGTATGTGACCTCCCCTCTCCTCTCTCTGTACCCGACCTCTCCTCCCTTCTCTCTGTACCCGACCTCTCCTCTCTTCTCTCTGTACCTGACCTCTCCTCTCTCCTCTCTGTACCTGACCTCTCCTCTCTGTACCTGACCTCTCCTCTCTGTACCTGACCTCTCCTCTCTGTACCTGACCTCTCCTCTCTGTACTGACCTCTCCTCTCTGTACCTGACCTCTCCTCTCTGTACCTGACCTCTCCTCTCTGTACCCGACCTCTCCTCTCTCTGTACCTGACCTCTCCTCTCTCTGTACCCGACCTCTCCTCTCTTCTCTCTGTACCTGACCTCTTCTCTCTGTACCTGACCTCTTCTCTCTGTACCTGACCTCTTCTCTCTGTACCTGACCTCTTCTCTCTGTATCTGACCTTTTCTCTCTGTACCCGACCTCTCCTCTCTTCTCTCTGTTCCTGACCTCTTCTCTCTTCTCTCTGTACCCGACCTCTCCTCTCTTCTCTCTGTACCCGACCTCTCCTCTCTTCTCTCTTTACCCGACCTCTCCTCTCTTCTCTCTTTACCCGACCTCTCTCTCTTCTCTCTTTACCGACCTCTCC
This sequence comes from Rhinella marina, assembly GCA_900303285.1. Lineage (NCBI taxonomy): Eukaryota > Metazoa > Chordata > Amphibia > Anura > Bufonidae > Rhinella > Rhinella marina. The sequence goes on from ONZH01020185.1 coordinate 116,630, forward strand.
TCTCTTCTCTCTGTACCCGACCTCTCCTCTCTTCTCTCTTTACCCGACCTCTCCTCTCTTCTCTCTGTACCCGACCTCTCCTCTCTTCTCCGACCTCTCCTCATGGCCTCTCTTGCCTCCTCTGCTCTCAGTACCCTGGCACCCCTGTCTCCTCTGCTCTCAGTACCTGGCACCCCCTGTGTCCTCTGCTCTCAGTCCCCGGCCTCTCTGTCTCCTCTCCTCTGCTCTCAGACCCCGGCCTCTCTGTCTCCTCTCCTCTGCTCTGAGTCCCCGGCCTCTCTGTCTCCTCTCCTCTGCTCTGAGTCCCCGGCCTCTCTGTCTCCTCTCCTCTGCTCTGAGTCCCCGCCTCCTGTCTCCTCTCCTCTGAGTCCCCGGCCTCCTGTTCCTCTGCTCTGAGTCCCCGGCCCTCTCCTGTCTCCTCTGCCTCTGAGTCCCCGGCCTCCCTGTCTCCTCTGCTCTGAGTCCCCGGCCTCCCTGCTCCTCTGCTCTGAGTCCCCGCCTCCCTGTCTCCTCTGCTCTGAGTCCCCGGCCTCCCTGTCTCCTCTGCTCTGAGTCCCCGGCCTCCCTGTCTCCTCTGCTCTGATCCCCGGCTCCCGGTCTCTCTGCTCTGAGTCCCCGGCCTCCCTGTCTCCTCTGCTCTGAGTCCCCGGCCTCCCTGTCTCCTCTGCTCTGAGTCCCGGCCTCCCTGTCTCCTCTGCTCTGAGTCCCCGGCCTCCCTGTCTCCTCTGCTCTGAGTCCCCGGCCTCCCTGTCTCCTCTGCTCTGAGTCCCGGCCTCCCTGTCCTCCTCTGCTCTGAGTCCCCGCCTCCCTGTCTCCTCTGCTCTGAGTCCCCGGCCTCCCTGTCTCCTCTGCTCTGAGTCCCCGGCCTCCCTGTTCCTCTGCTCTGAGTCCCCGGCCTCCTGTCTCCTCTGCTCTGAGTCCCCGGCCTCCCTGTCTCCTCTTGCTCTGAGTCCCCGGCCTCCCTGTCTTCCTCTGCTCTGAGTCCCCGGCCTCCCTGTCTCCTCTGCTCTGAGTCCCCGGCCTCCCTGTCTCCTCTGCTCTGAGTCCCCGGCCTCCCTGTCTCCTCTGCTCTGAGTCCCCGGCCTCCCTGTCTCCTCTGCTCTGAGTCCCCGGCCTCCCTGTCTCCTCTGCTCTCAGTAATTGGCCTCTCCTGACCTCTCTGTACACAGCCTCCTTTCATACCATTATTGCACGGCATATGTTGACCTTGTGTGGTAGCGCTCTGCACCTTCTGTCGGTACACAATTAGTATTGCATACTGTTGCTAGTTTGGGGTTTGTTTGTGCAGTGTTCGTCTCGGCGTGACACGCGTCTGAGAGGATGCTTCTGGGCGGACAGCTGCTGTGAATCCTTTTACCTCCCTCCATGATATTTTATAAGGCAGTAATATTGTGTTTTCCCTGTGTGAAGAGATAAAAGTGGCATTTCCTTCAGTCGAGCGCCTCACACTTCCACGTCCTGCCTCCTGCTGTGACTGATTTCTTTCTTTCAGATGTCGATGCCACCTGTAGTGACTTTGATTTTGGGACTGCGCTGCACATCGCTGCTTCAAACCTGTGCCTGGGAGCTGTGAAAGCCTTGTTGGAAAATAGAGCAAATCCGGCCTTCAGGGTAAGGGATCCGGAACACAGAGCGAGCGTCTGTACCAGCGAAATAACAATACAGAGGGAATACGGTCCAATAGTCCAGAAGTTGAACAATACATAGGGCTGTGTGCATGTTTGCCAGAGCCCAGCTCCACAGTGGGAAAAGTAGTTAACTGGAGGGTGGAGGACTGCTTTGGATGCTGCTACCTCCTGAATGGTAGCAGCTAGAAACATGCAACTGATCTTGTTTGAAAGCAGACATTCCAAGATTTCAGACAATACCAGAACTACAGCAATATGTTCAGGACAGAGAAATATATCACTGATAGATGCTGTGACTGCAGCTGAAAATGAAAGTAAAAACAGGTTTTACTCGTGATTATTCCCGACTTGTCATTTTGACAATTTGACGTATTGTATGAAAACCTGAACTGTCAGCTTTCATACAAGACCAGTTGCATGTTTCTAGCTGCTACCATTCAGGAGATATCACCATGTAAAGCAGCCCTCCCCCTCCAAGGTAGATACTTTTCACACTGCCCCAGCTGGACTCGGGCAAAACAGTTAGGTGGTTAAAGGGGTTTTTCAGGACTTTTATACCAGTGACCTATCCCCTGGATATGCGGCGGGTGCTGGTTGTGTCCTGCCTCTGCCGGCAGTGACTAGGATCAGAGACCACTCCAATCACAGTCATTTAACTTTGCATTTAGTTAAACTAGGCCTAGAAGACACTGTGTCTGGTGTAACAGTGAATGTCCTGCGGACAGACTCCCTTTAAAAATTCTAATCATCTCTTTTCCTAATTCTACGTATAAAAAAAAAAAAAAAAATTGATATCGACGTGGTCAAAACGATTAAAATCTAAAAACATTTATCCTGCACGGTGAACGCCAAGCCTGAATGATCTTTTTTTGTTCACCTTTTTTTTCACCCCACCAATACATTTTCCTTCTTTCTTAGGGTGTGATATCATAAAAAAACAAACCCTTCTATTCGCCATGTGAATGGAAAGTGATAAATAAAATGATCATTGGCCCGGTCCTGGCAAAAATCCCAGCAGAGTGACCTCATAGAACAGAAGATTTCCCTGGCGGCAGAATGTGGAGGTTGTGCCGCTGGTGGCTGCTCCCAGGACGCCATGAATACTGATTGTCAGCAGAAGTTTTTTTTCCCCAATTTCCGAGTCACGACGGGGTTTAATTTAGTTGTCCAGTGTTCTGTCATAATGTGCGGTCTGCAGATCGTCTGCCGTCACCTGATAACCACAGGAAATGATGGCTTTCTGTCTGTGCCTCCTGCTACTTGTCAGACCAGTGGGCTTTTTATCATTATTAAAATCTAGATACAGTATGTCATCCGTGTGTTGTCTGCATCGTCGTGGCCTTTCCACAAATTATAGTCGCGGACAAAAATAGGCAGCTCTATTAAAGGGGTATTCTCATCTTAGACAATGGGGGCATATTGCTAGAATATGCCTCTATTGTCTTATTGGTGCGGGACCCGCTCCTATATCGAGATCGGAGGGGGGGAGCGCTGTGCCTGGAGGACCCCAGGTTTCCCGGGGTCTGGCCACCACCAGGCGCAGCTCCCATAGAAATGAACGGAAGCATACTGCGCATGCGCGGCCACCGCTCCCATTCATTTCTATATATCTGACGGAAATAGCTGCTCGGCTATTTTCGGCGGCCCCATGGAAATGAATGTTGGGCGGCCAGTATGTCCAGTTCCCCAAGTCACAGAGCTTTATGTCTCTCCGCAGGATGACAGAGGCCGTGTCCCAGCAGACGTGGTTCCGGACCCGGTGGATATGCCCCTGGAGATGGCTGATGCTGCCGCCGTAGCAAAGGAGATCAAACAGATCCTGCTGGACGCCATGCCTCTGCTGTGTGATCTCTCCCAGATCTCCCTCCCCAACTACGACAACCTGCCGGGAAATGTGTCACTCCAGTCGTCTGGTCTGAAGCTGGGAGACCGAGTGCTGATAGCCGGGCAGAAGGTAGGGTATGTACAGTCACCGGCGGCTGCCACTGCCTTGCCCCCTAGTCATTTAACCACTTCATGGCAAGAGTGTTAGAGGATTTCCCTCTTATCTACCACCAGTGAACAAACAAATCACTGTTTAATCGGTGCAACCGTTTTCAAGATCCTTGCTTGCTGTAAGCCAGTGGAAACACTCTTGTTACTTATCAGCGCTGAGGCTTTGTTACAGATGCATCCATTTTCGGTCGGTTGCAGTGTATCAGTGCAGGTGGAATTCTTCAGTCTGGAGTCCGAGCTGTTTTGCTTATAGAAGATTACAGACTGGATGCAGTTGTAGCAAACCCTCAGCCGTGAGAAGTTTTAGGTCTGTACTTGTTTTCAAGCTCTGGGTGTAAATAAGAATCCCCTCATTCACTGGCTGCAAGCAGAAATCTTGCAAATTGAAAGGAAATAGAAGAAAGTATATTATACGGTTACAAAACTCTTCATTAAACAGTGAGTGCATTCACCTGTAGGACTGAAGAACATGCGCACTGCAGCTCTAGTCTGTGTTATTGGCGCTCTTCATCAGTCCCATAGACGCTCATGTGGGACCACTGCTTCATTCAGAAGGAGGTTTACTCATGGCTGCCCAAGTTGGGCAACCTCTTTAAAGGGGTTATCCCATGAATAATGTAAAAAATAAAAATCAGACACTATATAATACATTGCAGTACCTTTCTAACAAAGCTGGAACCAGCCCTGTACCTCACATGGATCTAGAGATCTCCACATTCATTGCTCTGCTAGATTTATATCAGACTGACAGCTTAAGGGAGTGTCTTTTCCACCGCAGCTCAGGGGGCGTGTCTCAGCTCTACCTATCACAGCTCAGGAGGCGTGTCTCAGCTCTCCCTATCACAGCTCAGGAGGCAGTTGAAGGATGAAACTGAGCATGTGCGGCCTTCTCAGGAAGCAGGTCAAAGAAATAAGAAATTAAGTGGCGCTATACAGATACATTTTACTGAATGACTCAGTAGTTATACAAAATTTTTTATTACATGCAATTAAAAAAGTATTCAGACCCAGGTGCTGGTTTGAAAACTGTAGAATATTTTTCGTGGGACAACCCCTTTAAGCCCTTTCTGCTCCGTTTTCTGTTACCCTGACCTGTTACATGTGTGCTTGCCTTGGCTGCCGCTCCCTCTGCGCATTGATTGACAGGGCCAGCCAGTGTAAACATCATCATACCTGGACCTGTCAATCAAAGTGCAGAGGGCGTGGCAGTTGCAGAGAGATCAGATCCTCTAGGTGTAATGGTGACGCCCCCGTTGCTCCTAGAGGCTCATTTGCATATAGTAAAACCTCTTTTTTCTCAGCAATGCGGGCACATATGAACATGGGACCAACACAGATGTCTTCAGCTGCCAAGTGCACATGTAACAGGTCAGCCAGTGTCATAGTGACAAAACTGCTGACAGATGCCCTTAAAGGAATCTTCTGCTGATCTGTTCCATTTTTGTACAGGGATATGGCTGAAGGGGTGGGGCTTAGCTAAGGGGGTGGAGTTTAATCTTCCCACCTACTGCAGAGGGAGACACACTAGACTGTGATGTGGAGAAGATGTCTTTATGTATGTCTCTGGATATTTTTATTCTGTGTGAAGTGCCCCTCCACCCTATTGGTTTCTCTAGGAGGTCTTCTCCATCTCCCCCATGGGCCCCAGTAGATCAGCTCTGCAGTATAGCCCCCGGGCAGCAGGCGAGGGCGTAGCCGTATTTATTGCGCTCTGTATCTCTTCTGATTCCCTGGTGCATCCATTACACTTTACGATCCGCTTCTCGGTGACTGATGTGTTTTGCCAATCTTGGAGCAGTTAACATGTCAGATGTGACGCGCAGATTATGGCTGGATCCGCTCCTCATGATATGTAGCGGCACAGCAGAGGATGCATCATCTGTCGAGGCAATTAGAGCGGATGATGATTGAAACCAGATTAATTGGTCCAGTAAGCGCCGCGCACAGATTGGTTCGTCCTGCAGTGTGACAGGCGGCCAGCAGGGGGCTCCCTTGTCTTTCAGATGTATTTCTGTGGCTCGCGGTCAGCCTGCAGTTTTGCAGCTATTGTTTTTCTTCCCTCCTGACGTGTCTGTTTTAGTAAATACCTAAGATCCCCAAAAAATAACAATTTGTGAAGCAGCTTTTCTTCGAACTCTGCATTGGGAATTTATTTAAGGGGTTGTCCGAGTTATGAAAAAAAAAAATATCACTGTAAATCTAATGGGCAGCAATATATAACTAAGTTAAGCAAGTTTTAGGCAAAAAAAAAAAAATCTATATTTCCTCATTTCCCTGGTTCTCTTCTGGCCTTTGATAACAATCTCTGCCCCTCCCCCTGCTCTGCAAAGGGAGTGAATGCAAGTGCTGCCCTGAGTGACATGTCTGTCTGCTGGGATACTCAGCAACATGCTGTATGTGTAGGACTACAAGTCCCAGCTGTACAATCATACTGCTGATACACACAGGAACTTCCCCCTACCTTTCTTGTGCAGAACTCCTCTGTCAGCTTCTGTGCCCAGCATTTGTCTCCTCACTGCCGGCAGCTACTTAGTAAAGCCTTAAGCCCTGAGTCTGTGCTGGCTGAAGGAGCTAATGTTTTATCTGAAAGAATCCAGGGAGAGAGCAGACGGCAGCTCAGCCAGTGCAGGGGGCATGGCCAGCACAGTGCAGGGGGGCGTGGCCAGCACAGTGACGTCTGGTGTACAGACTCTTATCTGCTTGTGCACGAAACATCAGCAGAGCAGGGAGGAAAGCTGACATCACAGGTCATGTGACCCTGAGTGAAATCTGAGAAACCAGCAGCTGTAGTAGCACAAAGTGCTGGAAAAAGCTGTTATTTTGACTAGTTAGAAACATACAAAGAACAAAAAAACAACTTGGACAACCCCTTTAATAAATTGACTACTGAGGGGCACCATTTCTTTTATCAATCGACAAAGAAAGTGATACCACTCATTTATTCATATATTTCCAAGAAGAATAACAGAGGGATGCACAGTGCAGAATTGCTATACCACAGGGGAATGCAAGTATTTACTAAAACGTCCTTTTTAACCCCTTGGCCACATTTACCGTACATTTACGGAGCAGGCGCTATCTTTTTAGCGGCAATGGCATGAATCTACGGTGCGGGCACAGGAGCTGTAGATCATAGCGGACGCTCTGCCGCAACGGCTGGGATCAGGGAACTCGAATCCCAACTGTTTAACCCCTCATATGCTGCAGACATTAAGCGGTTAGACAGAACCTACTAATGGGCTTTGTATTTCGATTCTTCACCATTTTCCAGGTCTTTGCTTGCTGTCAGTGAATGAATGCATTTTTGAAAACCTGTACAGCCTTACCACTTACTCACAGCGGAGGGTTTGCTACCATTGTATCCAGTCTATGCAATCCACAGGGAGATAAACGCGACCGCCGCACAAATCTGTGTCCTGTTTTGTTACAGTGTATCAGTGCAGGTACGGGATTGTCTAGGCTGGATGCAACTGTAACAGACCCTCAGCTGTGAAAGAAAGCCTCTGTATAAACTACAATCTTTCCGCTCACTGTCAGCAAGCAGAGATCTGAGAGAGCTGAATCAGAGGTTATTAGTAGGATGAAGAAAATTATGCTTCGTTCTCATGATCGTATCCGGACCGCGCGTCCTGTGTTTGTTTCGGCTTTAATAAGCTTGAACCCCATAATGCAGCCATTTGGCAGCTCAGTCCCTGCGTATGTGCGATGGCCGTGCGGCCCGCCCTTTCCATATGGCTCACAGTTCTCATTCTACGAGACAATCGGGGACTGCCGCTGCTGCCAGCTGTCCTTGTTTTCTGGGACAGTGGGTTAAGAGGTGTAATTACCTTCTCTCTTCATGTAATGAGGGTCATTGGAAGGAAAGCGACATTTCCTGTATTTATTTGTGACTTTTTCTTAAAGACGACCCCTCGCCTCCCGTGACCTGTCTGTTTTAGTAACTACTTTAGTAACTATTCCTATGACTCTATTCCATTCCTCTGTTACCCCTTCTAGAATTTGTGAATGAATTGCAATTGCTAGCAGTTTAGAATGAAGGTCCAGCTGGGTGTTACCAGTTGGGGGGCGTGTCCCTGAGGGAGCACTGATGGGATAGTGTCAGACTCTGCAGGGAAACACCCCCAGCTGGTTACACCCAGCTGGACATTCATTGTACACTGCTAGCAATTCATCCATAACTTCTAGAAGGAATATAAGAAGGAAAGGCACATGATAGAGTCCAGATCTTAGACCTTGTGTACGGTATATGGCCCGGTTATGGGACCTGTAGTCATTGGAGGTTCACTTTAAAGAAGAACTCAAAAACTTTTAAAAGAAGAACTCCTGCAAAAATTTTTATTCTCTGACCTGTTAGAAAGGTGCATGATGTAATCTGTAGTGAATGTAATCTTCTCATCAGAGACTGTATCTGTGAGTTATCCCCTCTCTTCTAATTGTAGCTGTGTCATGTGACCAACTCCCTGACCTCCAACTGACCCAGGACAAGAAGCCAGTTACTGCTCTATTCATTCCTATGAGGCTCAGAGTGAGGCTCCAATAGGAATACATAGAGAAATAGACTTCCTGTCCACACATAAGATGCTGTGTTATCTGGTGAGTCTGATTGCTGGTCACATGACACAGATGAGAAGCATCAGAGAGATATAACTCACAAATACAGACACTGGTAAGAAAATGACATTCACTACAGATTACATCATGTACATTTCTAGCAGGACATGGAAGAACATTTTTTTGCGAGATGAGGAATGCCGGAAAATCAAAATGTTAACCCCTTCCAAACCGCATAACATTTTGGGATTTTTTTTTCATTTCCCTAGTCTCGAACCAAAAACTTTTTTATGTTTGCATCAGGGCAGCAATATGGAGTCTTTTGTTTCTACATGTACGGTAACAATGTGGCAGCTTCTCTGTTATGTCAGAGTGCAGGAAGGGGTTAAATATTGGGCAGGCGTACATAGAATTCTGTGATTGACCTCCGGTCTCAGCTGGGACCAGACGTCCTCGACAGATCATTACATTGGAGCACTTGCTAATGGAAGCCCCTGTGGTGAGGGGTCCGATAAGTTTGCTTTCCTCTTGCTTCCTTGTTAAATTCCTTACCGTTGACTTCTGTCGCTTTGTAGGTCGGCACTTTACGGTACTGCGGACCCACTCAGTTCGCTACGGGCCAGTGGGCCGGGATAGAGATGGAAGAAGCGGACGGGAAGAACGATGGCAGCGTGGGCGGAGTCCAGTATTTTAAGTGTTCTCCTAAGCATGGTACGAGCGTGTGTATTATGTTATATATCACTCCAGAGAATGTGGAGCCGGCGTCAGCAGGCAGGAAGACTTCCCCTCAGTCCTGCCATGGTCCGTGGTACCGGAATCCATAGCGGAATTCTTAGATAACCCTTGTACGCCAAACTTAACCCTTTCAGCCCCTGAGGTTTTTTTTTCCCTTCATTTTTGTTTTGCGCTCCCTGCTTTCACACGACCATAACTTTTTTATTTTTCTGTTCACATAGCTGTATGAGGGCTTGTTTTTTTGCGGGACAAGTTGTACTTTCCAATGCCACCATTTAATATTGCATATGGTGTAGTGGGAAGCGGGAAAAAAATTCCAAACTGGGTGAAATTGCAAAAAAAAAACGCAATTTCGCTACAGTTTTACTGTTTTTTTTTTATTTACGGCGTACGATGCTCATTAAAATTGACCAGTTAATTTCATTCTACTGGTCAGTACGAATCCAGCGATACCTAATATGTATAGTTTTTTTGTGTGTTTTCATTGGAATTTTGTTTTTTCCTTGTCATATCTTGACCCCTATAACTTTTTGGTATTTATGTGTATGGAGCTGTATAGGGGCTCACTTTTTTGCGGGGCGATCTGAAGTTTTTATTGATACCATTCTGGGGTGTGTATTACCTTTTGATCGCTTTTTATTTAATTTTTTTTTTTAGAAAAAAAAGCGACAAAAAACTGCGAATCGGCTATTTTGACGCTTTTTTCCGTTTCGCTGTTTTCCGTATGCCCATGATGTGTATTTTAAAATTTTTTTTTACTACTTTTATTTTTATTTTGGTAAAAAGGGGGGTGATTTGAACTTTTATGTTTTTTTTTTAATTAAAAAAAACAACAAAAAAAACACAAATTTTTTTACACTTTTTTATAGTGCATTGGAGTCTAGGATGATTTTACTGCTTTCCTATGGATCCTATTACACAGAAGGCTCCATAGGAAATACTATGCAGCAGCCTCCTGTCATTGACTATGATAGGGGCTGCTGCATACATACTCCGGTTCCCCCGACCTCAGGATAGGTCATCAATATCAGATCGACAGGGTCCGACACCCGGCACCCCCACCGATCAGCTGTTTGAAGAGGAGGCGCGCGCCGTATCAACGCTGCCTCCTCTTCACTGTTTACATGCTGGCCGACACGGGGGTAGTGGTGAGTAGGTGTAATTACACCTCACCGTCCCATTCATTTCTATGGGAAGAATTGCTTCCATATACTTGTATGAGAATGAGCCTTCCCATAGAAATGAATGGGGCGGTGAGGTGTAATTACACCTACTCACCACTACCCCCCGTGTCGGCCAGCATGTAAACAGTGAAGAGGAGGCAGCGTTGATACGGCGCGCGCCTCCTCTTCAAACAGCTGATCGGCGGGGGTGCCGGATGTTGGACCCCCGCCGATCTGATATTGATGACCTATCCTGAGGATAGGTCATCAATATATATAACTCGTAGAACCCCTTTAAAGGCTATGAAAATCTTTGGGGGCAGTTTTTTATTATTGCATTGTACTCATTTTGAGCTAAAAGTGATTTTTTTCAAGTGTTTTTTTTTTCTCCTTTAGCAGGCTCTGTAATTTTTGGTGTTTCTATCAGGCAGCTTAGCTGACAACTCATTACCCCTGATCTCTGACCACCTAAGGCCTCTTTCACACTAGCGGCAGCACGGATCCAGCACCCAAAGGGTGCCGACGGATCTGTACTGCCGCTGATACATGTGTGGAGCCGGAGCAGTGCTCCAGCCCCACACATGTTGACACAGACACAGAGAACATACATACACGCACATAGATACTTACTTACTCCAGCCAGGGACGCCGGCAGCACGTCTTCACGCGCCTCCTGCGCGCAGTGATGACGATTCCCCACAGCGCCCCTCTGCCGGGCGCAGTGGGGAAACGTCATAGCTGCGCGCAGGAGGTGCGTGAAGACGTGCTGCCGGCGTCCCTGCTTGGAGTACGTGAGTATGTATGTGTTTGTGTGTATGTGTGAGTATGTATGTCTGTATGTATCTCTGTATATGTGTAGCCGGATCCGGAATGACCCCCCCATTGCAAGTCAATGGAGGACAGATCCGAATTACTGGTGTGTCACACCAAACGGATCCGTCCCCATTGACTTGCATTGGGGGTCATTCTCAGCATGCTGCGGTTTGTTCTCCGGTCTGAAGACGGAACGGAATGCTTTCAGGAGCCTCCGTTGTCTTCAGTTCAGTTTTGTCCCCATTGACAATGAATGGGGACAAAACTGAAGCGTTTTTTTCTGGTATTGAGCCCCTATGACGGAACTCTATACTGGAAATTAAAAACGCTAGTGTGAAAGTAGCCTAAGTAGAAAATACTGTTTTTCTAATTTTTTTGTTGTCTAAACCTGGGGTGAGTCTTAGTAACCGAAAAATACACTTAACTTCTTTTTTCTTTAGTTTTTCACACTAGTTTTTGTTATCTTCTCTGATAAGAAAAAGCATTAATGTATCTCCAATCAGGTATCTTTGCGCCACTGTCCAAGGTAAGACGAGCAAACGAACCAATGAAGACATTTATCAGACGCTCATCTAGCAAGACGACTGGTTCTATCAAATCTACTAAGATCGACCTGAGCCGAGTTACATCGAAAATTAACACCGGTTAGTTAGAGTTTATGAGAGTTTACATATAGAATGAATCTACACAGTCACTGTGTACATACATTACTTATCCTGTACTAATCCTGTATTATACTCCAGAGCTGCACTCACTATTCTGCTGGTGCAGTCACTGTGTACATACATTACTTATCCTGTACTGATCCTGAGTTACATCCTGTATTATACTCCAGAGCTGTACTCATTATTCTGCTGGTGGAGTCACTGTGTACATACATTACTTATCCTGTACTAATCCTGTATTATACTCACTCCAGAGCTGCACTCACTATTCTGCTGGTGCAGTCACTGTGTACATACATTACTTATCCTTTACTGATCCTGAGTTACATCCTGTATTATACTCCAGAGCTGCACTCACTATTCTGCTGGTGCAGTCACTGTGTACATACATTACTTATCCTGTACTGATCCTGAGTTACATCCTGTATTATACTCCAGAGCTGTACTCATTATTCTGCTGGTGGAGTCACTGTGTACATACATTACTTATCCTGTACTAATCCTGTATTATACTCACTCCAGAGCTGCACTCACTATTCTGCTGGTGCAGTCACTGTGTACATACATTACTTATCCTTTACTGATCCTGAGTTACATCCTGTATTATCTCCAGAGCTGCACTCACTATTCTGCTGGTGCAGTCACTGTGTACATACATTACTTATCCTGTACTGATCCTGAGTTACATCCTGTATTATACTCCAGAGCTGCACTCACTATTCTGCTGGTGCAGTTACTGTGTACATACATTACTTATCCTGTACTGATCCTGAGTTACATCCTGTATTATACTCCAGAGCTGCACTCACTATTCTGCTGGTGCAGTCACTGTGTACATACATTACTTATCCTGTACTGATCCTGAGTTACATCCTGTATTATACTCCAGAGCTGCACTCACTATTCTGCTGGTGCAGTCACTGTGTACATACATTACTTATCCTGTACTGATCCTGAGTTACATCCTGTATTATACTCCAGAGCTGCACTCACTATTCTGCTGGTGCAGTTACTGTGTACATACATTACTTATCCTGTACTGATCCTGAGTTACATCCTGTATTATACTCCAGAGCTGCACTCACTATTCTGCTGGTGCAGTTACTGTGTACATACATTACTTATCCTGTACTGATCCTGAGTTACATCCTGTATTATACTCCAGAGCTGCACTCACTATTCTGCTGGTGCAGTCACTGTGTACATACATTACTTATCCTGTACTGATCCTGAGTTACATCCTGTATTATACTCCAGAGCTGCACTCACTATTCTGCTGGTGCACTCACTGTAATACCTGCAGCTTCAGAGCTTAAATCTCCCAGTATTTCTTGCTTGTTGTTGATCATTTGCACCAGACACTGTTCATTTGTTTGGTGCAGAGAAGAATCACTGTCCTGTACATAGTGTAGAAGTGTAGTAGACTGCTTGCTGACTGTTTCCAATAGCAATTGTGATTGAATGTCTTTAGTCGATCATATTAAATTTAGTCCAAACGTTGACAGCCTCCTATAAGAATATGACATGAGCTTGTAATAATTTCTCCTCGTCTTCTGACAGGGCTGCCTCCTTTCAAGAAAAACTCAACATTCATCCAAAGCAATGACGAGTCCATGAATTCTTCGTCCTCTAAGAAAGGTGATAACACCATCAGTTCTTACAGAATAAGAGAGATAATCTTAAAATAGATACAGACCCCCGGGGGGATTAGGGTGTAATTCCATCTCCGACACCAGTCCTTCTCATGGAGGCAGCAGATGAAAGCTGGTGTCAGCCGGGCATTACCTCCGCTGTCTCCACCTATGATATTTTCCATCACCTCAGCCTCCTGCCTCTGCCCCTTCTATGTTTTCATTCCCTGTCCCATCTGTTTGACTAGGAGCCTACACTGCATTTTGTTAATCCCAGATCGGTGGACGCACCTGTTCACCTATAGCTGAGGAAGGGTTAAATTCTTCTGAGACATGACATCTGAGGGCATAGTGTCACTGCGTTGTCCCTAATATTCAGAAATTAGAATAAGCTGCATGATCTCAAGTGTGTGTGTATATATATGTGTTTATTTTGTGTGTTTTATCTGTATTAGGGTGCATTCACACGTTCGTAAGTGTTTTGCAGTCCACAAATTACAGATCTGCAAAACACAGATACCGACCATGCGCGTTCCGCACACGGTGCGCTGTCCGCATCTTTTGCGCCCCCGTTAAAATTAATGGCTCTGCACCCGTTCCACAAAATTGTGGAACGGATGCGGACCCAGGACTATGGACGTGTGAATGGACTCTTAAAGGGGTTGTCCCACGAAAAGTATTCTACAGATTTCAAACCAGCACCTGGGTCTGAATACTTTTGTAATTGCATGTCTTTAAAAATTTTCTATAGCTACTGATTTATTCAGTAAAATGTATCTGTATCGTGCAACTTAATTTCTTATTTCTTCGACCTCTTCACTGAGCAGGCCGCACATGCTCAGTTTCAACTTTTAACTGTCTCCTGAGCTGTGATAGGGAGAGCTGAGAACCCTTTGAACTGCCCTCCTGAGCTGTGATAGGGAGAGATGAGACACGCCTCCTGAGCTGTGATAGGGAGAGCTGAGACACGCCTCCTGAGCTGTGATAGGGAGAGCTGAGACACGCCTCCTGAGCTGTGATAGGGAGAGCTGAGACACGCCTCCTGAGCTGTGATAGGAGAGCTGAGACACGCCTCCTGAGCTGTGATAGGGAGAGCTGAGACACGCCTCCTGAGCTGTGATATGGAAGCTGAGACACGCCTCCTGAGCTGTGATAGGGAGAGCTGAGACACGCCTCCTGAGCTGTGATAGGGAGAGCTGAGACACCCCTCCTGAGCTGTGATAGGGAGAGCTGAGACACCCCTCCTGAGCTGTGATAGGGAGAGCTGAGACACCCCTCCTGAGCTGTGACAGGGAGAGCTGAGACACCCCTCCTGAGCTGTGATAGGGAGAGCTGAGACACCCCTCCTGAGCTGTGATAGGGAGAGCTGAGACACGCCTCCTGAGCTGTGATAGGGAGAGCTGAGACACGCCTCCTGAGCTGTGATAGGGAGAGCTGAGACACGCCTCCTGAGCTGTGATAGGGAGAGCTGAGACACGCCTCCTGAACTGTGATAGGGAGAGCTGAGACACGCCTCCTGAACTGTGATAGGGAGAGCTGAGACACCCCTCCTGAGCTGTGATAGGGAGAGCTGAGACACGCCTCCTGAACTGTGATAGGGAGAGCTGAGACACGCCTCCTGAGCTGTGATAGGGAGAGCTGAGACGGCCGCTTCCTGAGCTGCAGCAGAAAAGACACTCCCCTTGAGCTGCCAGCTTGATATAAATCTAGCAGAGCAATGAATGGGGAGATCTCTGGATCCATGTGAGGTACAGGGCTGGTTCTAGCTTTGTTAGAAAGAGGTTGTCATGTCCTATATGATGTCTGATTTTCATTTTTTACATTATTCATGGGATAACCCCTTTAAGTGTATAAGTGTGTACATTATTATTGCAGAAGATTCCTTTAACCCCTTACCGACAAGTGAGGTTTAGGTCAGTCGTGGATGACTGTCCCTCTTAACACCCTGTGACAGTTATCTGTAGAAACGGTCTCGCGGGTACTCTCTTTATACCCTCGAAATCAGCAGCAGTAGTGCAGCTGTTGTAACTCCGATCACGGTGGTTTTAACCCCTTAGATAACGCAGTTAATAATCACTGCGGCATCTAAGATGGTTGAAGGACACATTGGCCATTGTGCCACACACAGTCACAGGGTACCAATAGGTTACTATCAACGTTGAGCGAAGCGATCTTTGAATGCTTCATACAAAGTAGCTGCGTTCAAAACTTCAGATTAATTGTGCACGGAGATTCATCTGAAGTTTTGAACGCAGCGACTTCGTATGAAGCATCCAAAGCTCGCTTCGCTCAACGCTAATTACTAAAGGAGCCGCCGGGTCTCACAAAGGCCATCAGGGCAACCATTGGTATCTGTCAATGAGGTCCTGCCTGAGGCTTGGACTAATACTTTGCCAGTCAGTGCAATGCTGACATGCAACAATGCATTAAAGGGGTATTCCCATCTTAGACCATGGGGGCATATCACTAGGATATGCCCCATTGTCTGATAGGTGCGGGTCCCACCGGTGGGGAGAACGGAGCGGGGAGCGCTGTGCCTGGAGGACCCCGGGGGTCCGGCCACCACCAGGCGCAGCTCCCCCGCTGCTCCCATAGAAATGAATGGGAGTGCACTGCGCATGCACGGCCACCGCTCCCATTCATTTCTATGGAGCCGACGGAAATAGCAGATCCAGCGCTTGGCTATTTTTGGCGGCCACATAGAAATGAACGGAGGGTAGCTGCACATGCGCAGTGTGCCCTCTTTCACTTTTGGGGCTCTGTTCTCGATATAGGTGCAGGTACTTAGATGCTTAGATGGGAATAACCCTTTAAATTAGTATGGATTCAAACCATTTTAGAAGAGAACGAATGTATAACTAAAGGCTATGTTCACCTTTAGGGGCATTTTTTTATATTAATGCATGTTACTCATTTTGAACTAAAAATCATTTTTTCAATTGGTCTTTTATTAAAAATATTGAGCCCTTTTCTCGGTACAGAGATGAGATGCTGTAGTAACAGCCTCTGGATTTTCTCTGTTTTCTATCAGTTGGGGAGCAGACAGACTCCCTATCTCTGCTCTCTGACATTATATACTCTCATTACAGCTCAGTTCTTATCTTACTGATAAGAATGTGGCTTAAATAAGTGTTTTTGACCTCTCAGTAGTTTAGAGATAAGGGTAATTAGATGACTGGCACAAAGTGAAAGTACCAGTCACACAGCTAGAAAAACAGTTAACCCTTTGTGACAGAACGGCTCAATATTTTTAGTAAAGACCAATTGAAAATATGATTTTCAGCCAAAAATGAGTAATATGAAATCATAAACAAAAACTGCCTCCAAAGCTGTACATAGCCTTTAAATTTAAAAATGTTTCCCACAAAAAAGTAAACTTTTTTTTTTTTTTATAAATCTATTTTAGTTTTTAAGAATAGTTCATCCTTAAAAAAAAATATGTATTTTGGTACGGCCGCCATGGTTGCATCCCAAAGAGTGGAGTTAACTATTTATACATCATTGCATAAATAAAAATGGCGGATTTTCATTTTTTTCACCCAAAAAATGTATAAATTGATGGCCTTAAATATGTACCCCAAAATGGTACTGATGAAAATGATAGCCTGCCCCGCAAAAAAAAAAGGCCCTCATATGGCAGTGTTGTTTTTTTTTTTTTTAAGTTACAAAAATGTAAAAAAAAATACTGTACATAATATGACATATTCATATTCGTACTGAGCCATAAAAGTTAAAATGTAGCTGTAAATGGCAAAAAAAGTTGATTTTTAATTTATTCTAACTTTACCTTATTTTACATTAAAGTAGAACTCTCGCAAAATTGTATATTCTCTGACCTGTTAGAAAAGTTCATGATGTAATCTGTAGTGAATGAAATCTTCTTATCAGAGACTGTATCTGTGAGTTATCCCCTCTCTTCTTATTGTAGCTGTGTCATGTGACCAACTCCCTGACCTCCAACTGACCTAGGACAGGAAGCCAGTCACTGCTCTATTCATTCCTATGAGACTGAAAGTGAGGCTCCCATAGGAATACATAGAGAATTAGACTTCCTGTCCACACATAAGATGCTGTGTTATCTGGTGAGTCTGATTGCTGGTCACGTGACACAGATGAGAACATCAGGGAGATATAACTCACAAATACAGACACTGGTAAGAAAATGACATTCCCTACAGATTACATCATGTACATTTCTAGCAGGACATGGAATAATTTTTTTGCGGGAATTCTTCTTTAATAAATTATATGTGCCGTGGAAGTGGTGCCACAGCAGAATTCTAAAGGTCATCCTTGAATTTCTGGCACCGTCTCCTTAGAGTAGTTTTCCGATGGAGAAATCCGCCATGGGAACATCCGTTTTGCGTCGGCATCCTGTGCTGTAACCGTTCATGAAGGCAGCTGTAGTTTTTGTATTTCTTTTACCTTTATCGTTCCAATCTTCCCTTCTGGGCTGTGGTCACATGACCATGGAACGCTTTCTTATTTCCTGTTATGTCCATACGGGGGCAGTGGTAGGGGCGTGTCCAGTTAACTAGCTGGGTGGGAGGAGCTATAAACTAGCTGGGCGTTGTTAGGGGGAGGTGCTACATACAGGAAGTAAACCAGAGGCCACGTTCAGCCTTGCAGACATATTTCTACATTGTGCGGTGTCTCAGGGTCATCGTTGCTTTGTCTGGAGCTTTGTATGTTTCATTCCACTTTGCAGCATTCTACATCAGATCCAGCAGTTTTTCTTCATGCTCTTTCTCCTCCTCATCATCATCCTCCTCCTCCTTCGTTGAGACCAAGCCGCCCCTCCCCAGTCATCACCGGCCGCCTTGGGCCGCTGTGGTCAGACCCCGGTCCTCTACATTAAAGTCTGGTAACGGTATAAGTCCAGTCTATAGCTGTGTATCGTGACTCCAGAGCTTCCTGCTCCTGCACAGAAATCTCCTGGTTGCCCTTCAGTCCACACTTCAGCTTCCACGTCGCTCTGGTTTAAGTCACATCACATATTGTGCTGTGGATTTCCATTTTAAGCAATTTCCAAATCACTTTTTAACCACTTTTTGTATCGGTGCACTATTACGGTAATATATCACAGTGGTGTGGTGACTTTTCACACCTCATTCTTTCACTTCCCTCTCCCCTTCATGTGTGTCCCTTCTTCCAATTCATTACATTGACTCTCTTCACAGGTCTTCAGCCGCCTGTGTTATCCTCTATGGGGAGCCCAACCTCCGAGCAGACGGAATTCCAGCCTGGTGACCGGGTTCTTGTGGTCGGTCAGAGACTTGGCACTATAAGATTTTATGGAAAAACAAGCTTTGCACCAGGTAAGTCATGCAATCCACCTGGTCCTTATAGTAGATCTTTTGGATGTGCTCTTGGATTGTAACACTCCATTAAATGAAGCTTAAAGGGGTTTTCCAGGTAGGTAAGGGGTCCAACACCTGACACCCCCTCCAATCAGCTGTTTGAGGAGGCCACGTCCTCCAGTGAGTGCCGCAGCTTACTGAGAACAGCGCCATACATTGGATAGTGGCTGTGCTTGGTATTGGAGCCCAGACCCAGTCACTTGAATAGGTCTCGGCTGTGCCCTGGTCATGTGACAATATCAGATCGGTTCCCCGCCGATCTGATATTGATGACCTATCCTGAGGATAGATCATTAGTATTAATCACCCAGACAACCCCTGTAATGTTAGGATAGACCCCTACTGATCAGTGGTATGATGGATACCAGGGATTGGCTGTTGTAGATTGAGAATATTCTCCACTTTTTTTGTGAAAAATTTAAAGGGGTTAAAAATTGTCCCCCATATGCTGGGCCCCTCACACTGAATCTACTTACGTGGCTCCCCACTCCCTGAGCCGCTCCTGGTCCCAGCACCGCCACCGCTGCTTCTTCCCATGTGCAGTTAAAAACATCCGGTGTCAGGGGGAGCAGCCAATGGCAGGCGTTAATGGGTACGAGCCTCAGCGATAACAGGGAGGCTCGTACCCGTCACCGCCTGCCATTGGCTGCTCCCCCCAACAGTGGATGTTTTCATCCGCGCACTGGGAGAAGCAGCGGTGGCGGTGCTGGGACCAGGAGCGGCGCGGGGAGCCATGTAAGTAGATTCAGTGTGAGGGGCCCAGGCATATGGGGTGGCATTTTCTAGTCTCGGATAACCCCTTAAATGCAAAAGAGATTTTTAAACTTTGCCCGGTTCTACGATCTTATAAAGATCTGAGCTATCTGTGACATACCAATGGCTAGAGCTAATCTGCCTGACAACCATATATGTGGGGTGGATGATCGAAGTTGCACAGTAGTGTAAATGTAGTAACCAGTCTGTCTGACATCACTTTTCTATCTCTAAGCTGGATTGGTACTGTGCTGACTGCAGAGAAGGGACAGCCGCCTATTGGCAGTCACATGCAATAAGTAACCATTGCAGTCTGTGGTATTAAAGCTGAGTTTCATAAGAAGAAATCTACATTTTGTTTTAGTAAAAGAATACAGAATGATATCTACCTAAATATGTGAATGATTCACAGTTAATTCCATTATAAATCAGAATTAGTTATTCTTCACTTTTATTATTTTGCCCATATCTGTGCAGAACAGTTGTTTTTATGCTACCTGGGCTTTCTGTAAAGGATTACAGTTCCATGATTCCTCCCCCATTATGTCAATTGCATATATCCTAACACATATAATTCAAGCATTCATAATTTTTCCCTCAGGGTGCCCATAATTTTGGTTAACTTTAAATATATTTCACATGGGATAAAAGGGTTTGTCTGGCTGAAGGCAGTCCTTCCGACATGCTCTTTAAGGACATATGGATGCTGTGCAGGGCGGTTTCCAATTCAGGATCCCCTCTATTAGAGACAGCATCTTTTGCTCGGGCAGACCTGTTCTGTTTCTGTATTCGGTGGCCTCTGTGTAATACCACATTACTGCTGCAGTGGCCTACGACTGCCCAAAGGACACTGAGGTAGGGTGATCATTGAGGGGTTAAATGCCTAAGAGCAAAGACTCATTAAATGCTTTACTATTGAAAGCGTAACCATCTCAAAGAAAACTGCCTGTGTCAGTCATTTAATGGAATCAGTGTAAGTGAATTAAATATTGATTTTCTCACTCACCTGGGTGACACGCCGCATTGCCGCCGATCGGGATGAGATTGCACTTGACCAGTATCTGTCAGTGCACATGCTTAGCCCGTCTCCTGCCTCTGTAATGTTGTTTCATGTGGTCAGAGTAAATGTCCGTGTTTTCTGTCATCTATTTCATCAATGGGGAGACTTGAGGGCTCATCTATCAAGGTGATGTGCAAAGGAAAAAACACGTACGACAGAAAATACTTTTTTTTTTTTTTTTTTATGAATTAGGAAGCAGAAGCCTGGACAGGGGATTTTTCTAAAGCAAGGATTCTCGGCTCATTTTAGGAAATGTCCGCTATTTACCCCGGACATCCAGACCAGACACCCTAAAATGAATTTGGACCCTAAAATTTAATTTGGACTCTAGATCAGACACCATAAAATTAATTTGGACCCCAGACCATATCCCTTAAATTAAATTGGACCCAAGACCAGACACCCTAATATGAATTTACACCCTAGACCAGACACCCTAAAATGAATTTGGACCCCAGACCGTATCCCTTAAATGAAATCGGACCCAAGACCTGACACCCTAATATGAATTTGGACCCCAGACCGTATCCCTTAAATGAAATCGGACCCAAGACCTGACACCCTAATATGAATTTAAACCCCAGACCAGACACCCTAAGATATATTTGGACCCTAGATTGGACACCCTAAAATGAGTTTGGACCCCAGGCCATATCCCTAAAATAAATTTGGACCAGAGACCAGACACCCTAAAATGAATTTGGACCCCAGACCGTATACCTTAAATTAAATCTGGACCCAAGACCAGACACCCTGATATGAATTTGGACCCCAGACCAAAAACTCTAAAATAAATCTGGACCCGACACCAGACACCCTAATATGAATTTAAACCCCAGACCAGACACCCTAAGATATATTTGGACCCTAGATTGGACACCCAAAAATGAGTTTGGACGCCAGGCCATATCCCTAAAAAAAAATTTGGACCAGAGACCAGACACCCTAAAATAAATCTGGACCCAACACCAGACACCCTAATATGAATTTAGACCCCAGACCAAAAACTCTTAAAGGGGTTGTCCCACGAAAAATATCATACAGTTTTCAAACCAGCACCTGGATCTGAATACTTTTGTAATTGCATGTCATTAAAAATTTTGTACAGCTACTGAGTTATTCAATAAAGTGTATCTGTATAGGACCACTTACTTTCTTATTTCTTTGACTTGGTCACTGAGAAGGCCGCACATGCTCAGTTTCAACTTTTAACTGCCTCCTGAGCTGTGATAGGGTGAACATGGACACGCCTCCTGAGCTTGCAGCAGAAAAGACACTCCCCGAGCTGTCAGCTTGATATGAATCTAGCAGAGCAATGAATGTCGAGATCTCTGGATCCATGTGAGGTACAGGGCTGGTTCTAGCTTTTTTAGAAAGAGGTTGTCATGTACTATATGATGTCTGATTTTCATTTTTTACATTATTCGTGGGATAACCCCTTTAAGATAAATCTGGACCCGACACCAGACACCCTAAGATGAATTTGGACCCTAGAACAGACATCCTAAAATGAGTTTGGATCCCAGGCCATATCCCTAAAATAAATTTGGAACAGAGACACCCCACCCTAAAATGACTTTAGACTAGACACCCTAAAATGTGGACCCCAGACCAATTCCCTGGTACCCTAAAAGTATCTCCAACCCTAGAGCAGACAATACTTAACATCCGGATACTGGCTGATATCAGGATGTTGTATGCGGGGCCCCTGATGTTCTCTTAGGCAGGACTGAAGGCTCTTGACAGCCGCCCTGGTCTGGATATGGATAGAGCTTCACCAAAAGAGCACTGCCATTGTAAAGCATTTGATACCGCCCCTCACATGTGGTTATGGCATGAGTTAAAGGGTTTCTGTCACCAGTTTTTTCGGTATGAATCAGGCTGACATTAGAGATGTGCTAACGTCACCTGATTCCAAATATATATCTGTTTTATTTACTGGTGCCCCCATTTTTATATAAAATGAACTTTTATTTAATGCTAATAAGGCCTCTAGGTGCAAGGGGCGTTACCCCTGCTCCTAGAGGCTCTGTTGATTGACAGGCCCAGGCAGAGAAGAAACACTTCATTCACCATAGCTTGCAAGGACCTTCAGTGATGTCATGACCATGTGATCAGTCACATGGTTTAGGAGGAGGCTGGCTGTTTGTGTGATCCTAACCATGTGATTGATCACATGGTCATGACATCATTGACGGTCCTTGCAAGCTATGGTGAATGGAGTGTTTCTTCTCTGCCTGGTCCTGTCAATCAACAGAGCCTCTAGGAGCAGGGGTAACGCCCCTTGCACCTAGAGGCCTTATTAGCATAAAATAAAAGTTCATTTTATATAAAAATGGGGTCACCAGTAAATAAAACATATATATATTTGGAATCAGGTGACATTAGCACATCTCTAATGTCAGCCTGATTCATACCGAAAAAACTGGTGACAGAAACCCTTTAAGGTCCATTGGTTTAGGCAGTACAGTTTGTGATTGGATCCAAAATTGGTTAAGTGTCCTTCATAAGCGGGTCATATGCCGACCAGACTAATATTAGAAGTGGAGTTTTGTATCGTCATAAATTCAAATAAAAAAGCTGCTGACCGTCACCACTAGGGGGAGCTCACGGTATGCGGATATGTTCAAATCCCATTGACCTCATTGGGAGCTGTATGTCTGTATGTAGGGAGCTCCCTCTAGTGGTGGCTGAAGGTACATAGACATTTATCATAGAGAAAAGCAGCGGAGCAGTTTCATGCTGGGACCGCTCTCACCACCAGGGCGCTACCGTATCTAATTTCTGTGTACCTCATTTATATCATATTGATCCAAAGCTGGCGATACAACCGAGAGAGCCGCCGTCTGAGCCTGTTGACTTTTCATATATATCGGGCTACTGGGTTGTTTCGTGATGGAACATGTCAAAGATGGCGGCATCGGCACCTTGGATTTCGGCAGAGTCGAGTGCGCGTGTTTATGGCGGCTCGGTGAGGTGTACGGCTGCCTTTAACCTCTTCACTCCTGGACTGTTCTTTACATTCTGCATCCATCTCATTGAATATGAACAGCGGCTAGAAATGCATATTGGGCGCGTTTCATTATGGGATGTCCTGAGGTCGCGGTGCGCGCTGTCAGCCGCTGTAATCCTGTTAGCGAGAACGACGTAGAGCCGCGTTTACAGGACTTAACATTTAAAGCCTTGATTTAATCAAGTAAAAGTGTTTTATTTTTATCACGGCTTTTCTGCCAACTCCAAATGTCATGTGAGATGCTGTGACATACAAGACTAGGAGAGAACAGCCCCTCCCCCCCCGCAGGGCTAATGTCTGAGGTAGCAGAGCTGAGTGTGTGGCATCCCTGTGCTTATGTGGACATACTGATGGTGATGTCTGTAAAGCGCTGCGGAATAAGTGAGCACCCGCAAGGTGGTGGCTGGAGGACGTGTGCATGAGCCCATACGTTAGGTGCCGCCCAGCAGACGCGGGATGATCGCACCGGAGGTTGTGTTTTATGTCGCCCTGTGACTACCCCTCACCCACGTGACCGTCCTAACATGTGCCGTCTTCTCTCTCCTCGCAGGGTACTGGTGCGGCATCGAGCTGGACAAACCTCATGGTAAAAACGAGGGCTCAATCTCTGGAGTTCAGTATTTTACCTGCCCCCCTAAACATGGGGTTTTTGCACCTCCGTCTAGAGTTCAAAGGTGAGCCGAGGTCATCGGAGTAGACGGCAGGGGTCATTTACGATTTCTAAAGACACTGCTGATGTAAGGAGGAACTCTGCCTTCCACCGTCCATCTAACAGTGAGGTGCATAAAGAATAACTCCGACGTCCTCACACACCCGGGACGTGTTCCGTCAAATATTAGTTCAGAATTAGGGAATAAATGATATAGTTACGGCATTCAATCCCTCACTTGAATAATTATCGCAGGGCTCTCGTAGTAAAATAGAAGAGGAGGAAAAAAAAACATTAAAAAATAGATGAAAATAAAAAATATATGTAAAAAAAAAAAAAAATATTTAACCCCTTCAGGACCCTGGGATTTTCCATTTTTGTGTTTTCGTGTTTCACTCCCCGCCTTCCCATAGTCCTAACGTTTTTTATTTTTCTGTTCACATAGCGTTATGAGGGGCTTATTTTTTTTGTGGGACAAGTTGTACTTTCTAATGGCGCCATTTGCATTTACATACCATGTAGTGAGAAGCAGAAAAAAAAATTCCAAATGGGGTAGAAATGGGAAAAAAAAACGCAATTCTGACAAAGGTTTTTATTTTTATTTACACCGTAGACTATGCGGTAAAATTGACCGGTTATCTTCATTCTCCAGGTCAGTACGGTTACGATACCACACTTGTATGATTTTTCTTGCATTTTAATAATAACAAAAAATTAAAACCTTTGAGAAAAAAAAAAATTTAGTCACCATATGCTGCCCACAATAACTTTTTTGTAGTTATGTGTATGGGGCTGTGTAAGGGCTCATTTTTTTCTGGACGATCTGTACTTTTTGGTGATACCAATTTAAAGTGTGTGCGACTTTTTGATCACTTTTTATAACAATTTATTGACAAAAAATGGCGAATTGGGTGTTTTTATTTTTTTCCCGTTACGCCATTTGTCGTATGCCATTAATATTGTTATATTTTAATTTTATGGGCGTGAGACTATGCCCATTATGTTTATTTTTTTATTGGTTAAGTATTTTTATTTTTTAAGGAAAGGGGGTTTGAACTTTTTATTTTTGCATTTTTTTATATTTATAAAAAAAAGTTAAAACTTTTTTTTTAACCTTTTTTTTTTAAAAGTCACCTGGGTTGACAATAACTGGCAATCATTAGATTGCCCATAGTGTTCTTTGATGGCTATATAACCATCATTGAACACTTCATTTGCATTAGAACAATACAATGCTGCCACCTAGAGGCCTGTATTGGCATATTCCTGAAATAGGCTCCGAAGCCCGCTTGAGGCTTCGTCTAGCATTAATGTGCTAGTTCTTATATCATTAGAGGCTTGATTGTCCCGAAACTGCAGCATGGATTTAGCAAATAATAGACACCGGTTAAAAAAAAAACGGATCACGCAACAAGAATTCATAAATAGATAAATATGCTTCATTTAGACCGGGTTGTGAAACAAATAAATACATAAATTGTTACACCCAGATTTATTTATTTGTTTCACAATCCGGTGAAAAAAACGGACACATGGTCAGTTTTCTGTCCATCTGTCCGTTTTAATGGCCATTTTGCATCACTTTTTTTCATGGTTGTTAAAAATGGCTGAATTTCATTGGCAGTGGCCTCAGTATACATAATGTCTCCCATATTGACCCCCAGCAGTAATAATGTCCCCCATAATGACCCCCAGCAGTAGTAATGTCCCCCCATAGTGGCCCCAGCATTAGTAATGTCCCCCATAGTGGCCCCAGCAGTAATAATGCCCCCCTAGTGGCCCCAGCAGTAATAATGCCCCCCATAGTGGCCCTAGCAGTAATAATGTCCCCCATATAGTGGCCCCAGCAGTAATAATGTCCCCCATAGTGGCCCCAGCAGTAATAATGTCCCCATAGTGGCCCCAGCAGTAATAATGCCCCCCATAGTGGCCCTAGCAGTAATAATGCCCCCATAGTGGCCCCAGCAGTAGTAATGTCCCCCATAGTGGCCCCAGCAGTAGTAATGTCCCCATAGTGGCCCCAGCAGTAGTAATGTCCCCCATAGTGGCCTCCAGCAGTAGTAATGTCCCCCATAGTGGCCTCCAGCAGTAGTAATGTCCTCCATAGTGGCCTCCAGCAGTAGTAATGTCCTCCATAGTGGCCTCCAGCAGTAGTAATGTCCTCCATAGTGGCCTCCAGCAGTAGTAATGTCCTCCATAGTGGCCTCCATCAGTAGTAATGTCCTCCATAGTGGCCTCCATCAGTAGTAATGTCCTCCATAGTGGCCTCCAGCAGTAGTAATGTCCTCCATAGTGGCCTCCAGCAGTAGTAATGTCCTCCATAGTGGCCTCCAGCAGTAGTAATGTCCTCCATAGTGGCCTCCAGCAGTAGTAATGTCCTCCATAGTGGCCTCCAGCAGTAGTAATGTCCTCCATAGTGGCCTCCAGCAGTAGTAATGTCCTCCATAGTGGCCTCCAGCAGTAGTAATGTCCTCCATAGTGGCCTCCAGCAGTAGTAATGTCCCCAATAGTGGCCTCCAGCAGTAGTAATGTCCCCAATAGTGGCCCCAGGAGTAGTAATGTCCCCCATAGTGTCCCCCAGCAGTAATAATGCTGCCCATAGTGGCCCTAACAGTAGTAATGTCCCCTATAGTGGCCCCAGCTGTAGTAATGTCCCCAATAGTGGCCCCAGGAGTAGTAATGTCCCCCATAGTGTCCCCCAGCAGTAATAATGCCCCCCATAGTGGCCCCAGCAGTAATCATGTCCCCCATATAGTGGTCTCACCAGTAATAATGCCCCCCATAGTGGCCCCAGCAGTAGTAATTTCCCCAATAGTGGCCCCCAGCAGTAATAATGCCCACCATAGTGGCCCCCAGCAGTAGTAACGTTCCCAATAGTGGCCCCAGGAGTAATAATCACCCCCAGCTGTAATATTGTCCCCCACAGTGGCAGTCGCTCATCTCTTGATTGAAACCGACCTGCTGAAGGAGCTGCGCTAAGCGTGTTGACGTCACTGCATACCAGCATGATTGCGTTGTGATGTCATCACGCTGAGAGCAGGTCCTTCTGCAGGTCATATTGCACTAGTTGACCCTTTTTTAATGGCCTTTAGACGGGTGCACTCTTTTTTAAGCGCCTGTTAAAAAACGGTCCCCTTGATTTCAGTGGGGTGTGACATGTCCTATTTTTTTGACGCTCAAAAAACAGCCATGTGGACAGCCCCAAAGACTGCAGCGGTTCTGAAAACAGCCGTGTGTCGGCCATCAAAACCATGGCTGTCACATCTCTGTTTTTCACTGTGATGTACATGTAGCCTTAATGGAAATACAAGGACGCTGCAGCGCTTTACACAGCTGAAGGACAAGGGCCGTTATAACTAGGCATGAGCGAAGACGATTCGCATAAAGCTTTGTTTGAATACTTTCTATTTTTTCTATTTTACCGTGAGGGATCGAATGCAGTAACTATACCATTCATTCCCTTATCATCTAATCTGTCAGTAATTCTGATATAACCCGTCCCGGGTGTGTGAGGGCGCCGGCTTTATTCTTTATACACTTATCTATTGCGGCACTTGGCCCTTCGGGCGGCCGATCAGCTTAGTGCACCCAGGCTTTCCATTCTTGTAATAACATTAGCGCTATCCAGTGTTAGTTAACATCTAAAAGTTTAGATTTTTTTTAAAAATTATTTTATTTTCCCCACAGGGTCTCTGGGTCTTTAGATTCTTTGTCGGAGATTCCAGCGAGTAAACTGAACCATTCCTTCCCAGGTACGTTCTCCGTCACAGAAATCTACCGTGGTCCTTTAAGAGGTTTTCTGGGACTCCTATATTAATGACATGTTCTCGGGCTAGGTCATCAATATCTGGTGGGGGTCCGGCTCCAGGCATCTCCACCGATCAGCTGTTTGAAGAGACCGTGGCGCTCCAGCCTTTTTGCAGCTTGCCAAGCACAGCGCCGTACATTGTATAGTGGACGTGTTTGGTATTGCAGCTCGGACCCGTTCACTTAAAGGGGTTCTCCGGGAATTAAGAAAATGAAAATATGTGAACATTACTTTATTATAAATCTATTCCCAAATACCTTTCATTAGTTATAATGGCTCATTTTGTCTGGGGAGCAATTATCAGGAGAAATAAAATGGCCGCCGTCCTATTAGTGCACACAGAACCTGTCCTAATCACACAGGAGGACAAGTTACCGTATTTTTCGCTTTATAAGACGCACCTCATGATAAGACGAACCCCAGATTTTAGATTAGGAAAATAAGAAAAAAATATTTTTCATCACACCTCATATCAGACCCCCCATAAATTTCAGGACATCACATCAGACCCCCCTATCAGCCCTCCATGTCACACCCCTATCAACCCTCCATGTCAGACCCCCATCAGACCTCAGATCAGCCTCTTGTGCCCCCATCAGACCTCAGATCAGCCCACTGTGCCCCCATCAGACCTCAGATAAGCCCAATGTGCCCCCATCAGACCTCAGATCAGGCCTCTGTGCCCCCATCAGACCTCAGATCAGCCCACTGTGCCCCCATCAGACCTCAGATCAGCCCACCCAGCCCATAAGGATAAAATAAAAACCTCTCTTACCTGTCCTGCGCCGCAGCTCCGCTCCGGGTCCGGCGCTCCTCTAGCTTCTAAGGCCAGCGCTGCACTGTCACCTGACTGCGTGCACTACATCCTGATGCTGTACGCGGTCAGGACAGTGCAGAGCTGGCCCGGAGAAAACAAGGGAGCGCCGGAGCGGAGCCGCGGCGCAGGAGAGGTGAGAGAGGTTTTTATTTTATCCTTATGGGCTGGGTGGGCTGATCTGAGGTCTCAAGGGGGCACAGTGGGCTGATCTGGGGTCTGATGGGGGCACAGTGAGCTGATCGGAGGTCTGATGTGGGCACAGTGGGCTGATCTTGGGTCTGATGGGGGCACAGTGGGCTGATCTGAGGTCTGATGGGGGCACAGTGGGCTGATCTGAGGTCTGATGGGGGCAAGTGGGCTGATCTGAGGTCTGATGGGGGCACAGTGGGCTGATCTGAGGTCTGATGGGGGCACAGTGGGCTGATCTGAGGTCTGATGGGGGCACAGTGGGCTGATCTGAGGTCTAATGGAGGTCCCAGCAACTTATACATACAAGTTGCACTTGTATTTGCTTTATAAGATGCACCGCAATTTTCCCCCTACTTTTGGGGGGGGGGAGTGCGTCTTATAAAGCGAAACATTCAGTACTTCACAACACTGAGGTAAAGAGCTGCCTCATCCTCCTCTCTGCTCTGCTTGTCAGGGATTATGATCCTGAATACAGATGATAAGATCTTCAGCTGAATCTCTGTAGGAATAGAGTCCATGAGGAGACATGAAGGACAGAGAGGACGGACTGTGGTAATGGAGACTGAATACAAGAGCTGCTGCTTATTATCCTCATCTGCTCATGAACTCCATTTGCATTTGAATGGTGGGGGAAGTTAATTGTGACTTAATATCTACACGCACGTCTCTGATTCCGGTCCTGGGACCCGAAATGTGGCGGTACAGAGAGTAGGTACTAGTGGCCTCTGTGCAGAAGTGAAGTGATAGCAGCAGGACCTGTCTAGGCAGGTGCCCCCAATGGTTAAAGCGTCCTCTATCCTCTCTCTATTGCTGATTGATGGGGATCTTGATCTGAATCTCTGTTCACTAACAGGGGGGGTATGACAAAGGGGTTTCTGAAAGCTGGTTAGAACCAGTATGGTCGTCAGTGCACATATAACATACATGTGTACACAGCTGCTCCAGAGGTATGTCCACTGTCTCCCTTTTATTTCTAGGGTTCAAAAGAAGCCTCAGCTCCACATCTACAGCAGCTGCACACAAAGATGTGGACAGAAGACACTCCTACGGCCGGTAAGACGTGAAAAACAAAGGGGACGACCAAAATAACCCCAAAGTAAAAGTTTTACAACTTTTTAGGTTAAAGGGGTTTTCCAGGAGTTTCATATTAATGGCCTAACCGCAGGATAGTCATCACCATCTGATCAGCTCAGCGCCGTTCACTTCAGTGGAGCAGTACTGCAATATCACAATATCAGGCAGGTTTTCCTACCCGCGGAGAACCCCTTTAATTTTAGTTTCAGTTCCTCACCAAATTCCATTACTCTGCTTGCTGCCAGTGAATGATCACACAAGATCATGTGAGACTGATACATTTTACCTGCACTGATACATTGTAGCGGAATGACATTACTGCTCTTCAGTGGCAGTGGCCTGTCGGTACGGGCAGTGAAGGGCACGGCCTTTGCAGTGTGCAGCGGTCTGTAGCATCCTCCACGTGCTGGATTATTGGGAGTTCTCAGTACTTGCGGATATCACCTCACCGTGGCTGTACGTGATACACGGCGGAGCGAGCGGCTTCTGCGTTTTTGGCGATCTTGCACTTTATTTGCTGGGTTATCCTGGGACCACTTACAGCCGCGTTTTCAGGAATTCGGAAACCTAATCAGTGTATGAAGGATGAGACTGAGGAAGCCTCGCCGGACCTCGCTACTGGAGCCGATAATTAGCCGGCTTTGAAGCTACGTGTCTTCTCTTCCTTCGTTAACCCCTTAAGTCATGGTAAAGTTGATAAAACCGGCGCAGAAATGTCACATTTTTTTCTGTTGTGGTAATAGTGAGTGCAGCTCTGGAGTATAATACAGGATGTAACTCAGGATCAGTACAGGATAAGTAATGTATGTAGACAGTGACTGCACCAGCAGAATAGTGAGTGCAGCTCTGGAGTATAATACAGGATGTAACTCAGGATCAGTACAGGATAAGTAAGGTATGTACACAGTGACTGCACCAGCAGAATAGTGAGTGCAGCTCTGGAGTATAATACAGGATGTAACTCAGGATCAGTACAGGATAAGTAATGTATGTACACAGTGACTGCACCAGCAGAATAGTGAGTGCAGCTCTGGAGTATAATACAGGATGTAACTCAGGATCAGTACAGGATAAGTAATGTATGTACACAGTGACATCACCAGTAGAATAGTGAGTGCAGCTCTGGAGTATAATACAGGATGTAACTCAGGATCAGTACAGGATAAGTAATGTATGTACACAGTGACTCCACCAGCAGAATAGTGAGTGCAGCTCTGGAGTATAATACAGGATGTAACTCAGGATCAGTACAGGATAAGTAATGTATATACACAGTGACTGCACCAGCAGAATAGTGAGTGCAGCTCTGGAGTATAATACAGGATGTAACTCAGGATCAGTACAGGATAAGTAATGTATGTACACAGTGACTGCACCAGCAGAATAGTGAGTGCAGCTCTGGAGTATAATACAGGATGTAACTCAGGATCAGTACAGGATAAGTAATGTATGTACACAGTGACTGCACCAGCAGAATAGTGAGTGCAGCTCTGGAGTATAATACAGGATGTAACTCAGGATCAGTACAGGATAAGTAATGTATGTACACAGTGACTGCACCAGCAGAACAGTGAGTGCAGCTCTGGAGTATAATACAGGATGTACCTAGTGACTTAACGTCATATGTAGATGAATTCTGTATGTGAACTGGAGAATGGTGATCAGAGGTCATATACATATTGCTCTGGTGCGGCCTCATCTGGAATACGCAGTTCACTTCTGGGCACCAGTCCTTAGAAAGGATGCCCTGGAGCTGGAGACAGTACAAAGGAGAGCGACTAAACTGATAAGGGGCCTGGAGGATTTTAGTTACGAAGAAAGATCAAAAGCATTAAATGTATTTAGTCGTGAGAAGAGAGGGAGGACATGATTAACCTATACAAATATATAAATGGGCCGTACAAAAAATGCGGTGAACAACTTCCATGTAAAATGCCGTCAAAAGACTGGGGGGCGCTGCCTCCGACTGGAGAAGAAAAAGCTCAGTCTCCAGAAGCGTCAAGTATTCTTTACTGTATTGATAGGAAGGTCTGTAAGTGATCAGCATTCATTACACAATATGTGAATGGATAATTACTCTCCCCCTTCACATTTAGTACTGGCGTCTCTGGCAGCGGTGTCAGGCTGCCGGCTGTTTATGGGTCTCTGTGTGCTCGGCTCTTGTGGACGCTGCATTTTCCCCCCCATTCCTCAGCCCCTGTCAAGTTGCCCAGGGACGTGTGTAGAGAGATTTTCAAGTTTTTTTAAATTTTTGTTTCAAAGGTGAACCTGCCCTTTAAATGTCTATTCCTGTAGGCCCTATATATTGCAGCAGTGATCAGTGAGGAGGATCGCAGCCTTTATGATATATAGTATTCTGTTCTCCATCTGACCTCACACAGTGACCTGTTAATTCATCCTGGGCCTCCTGGTTCATAAGTAGAATGCCAGCATGACAGTGAAAAAGTTGCACATTATATTTGTGCCAACATTTGTGACTTTCTCTACTACTACTACTACTGCTACTTGTTGGTAAGAAGAGGGGGGTGACCTGATCATTTCAAGATTTTCAGTTATTTTATTAAAACTCACCCCGAAAAAAAGCTACTTTTGTAGTTCACTTTCCATTTCTGAGAAACTCTGTGTTTCCTAATTGGCCCCCTCTGGTGTTCATTCTGTATAGTAATGTGCTCGACCACCTGAGGTGGTCGCACATGCTCAGTTCCATCCATCAACTGTCTTCAGCTGTATCTACTGTTAAATGCTGTGACAGTTACAGGAAGAGAGCTGCCGCAAAAAGGACATGCCCCACATGAGCTATGATAGGGAGAGAGCTTCAGCAGAAAGGATATGCCCCCTGAGCTGTGATAGGGAGAGAGCTTCAGCAAAAAGGACTGGCCACTGAGCTGTGATAGGGAGAGAGCTTCAGCAGAAAGGACTGGCCACTGAGCTGTGATAGGGAGAGATCTGTAGCAGAAAGGACATGCCCCCGATCCCTGATAGGGAGAGAGCTTCAGCAGAAAGGACATGACCACTGAGTTGTGATAGGGAGAGAGCTTCAGCAGAAAGGACATGACCACTGAGTTGTGATAGGGAGAGAGCTTCAGCAGAAAGGACATGCCCCCTGAGCTGTATTGGGTGAGAGCTTCAGCTAAAAGGACATGCCCTCTGAACTATGATAGGGAGAGAGCCTTGGCAAAAAAGGACACGCCCCTGAGCTCTGATAGGGCGAGAGCTGTAGCAGAAAGGCTGTAATAGGGAGAGAGTTTCAGAGGAAAGGACAAGCACCCTGTGCATGCCAGCTGAGATGGTTGCACATGCTCAGTTCCATCTTTAAGCTGTCTCCAGCTGTATTTAGTGTTAAAAACCGTGACAGTAATAGGGAGAGAGCTGCTGAAAGGATAGTCCATGTGGGCTGTAATAGGGAGAAAGCTGTTGCAGAAAGGTCACGCCCCCTGAGCTCTGATAGGGGGGGAGCCTCTGCAGGAAGGGCACTCTCCTGGGCTGCCAGCCTGAAGAGAGTCTAGCAGAATAATTGGAGCAGTGTATGTGGAGATCTCTGGATCTATGTGAGGTACAGGGCTGGTTCTAGGCGTGCCATGTGGTGCCACCTGCTGTACATATGGAGTATTGCCTCCCATATCAATTGGTTCCTATGAGGGGCAGTGTTTTACGAAGGCGTAGTTCCCCTTTAAATATTGCTAAAAGTAGCGCAGAGACATAGAACGAGCCTACATTTCCAGTGTAACCAGTGTGCAGTTCTTTTATTCCAGCCGGTGATACATAATAGAGCCGCCCCATGTCGATCTTTTGTTCCAGATTGGGGCCCGATGTACTTTTCTGGTAATGGGGTCGTCTGGTTAACGGAATAGCAGAGCGCGTGACAAGCAGAGACTTGAAAGCATCTCCACGGCGTTGTCCCGGAGCGGCACCGAGCAATAACCGCTCACAGCGGGATCCACGCTTAATGATTCCCAGCTCCGGCCTTGTAGAGGTTATAGCAGCACATTAACAAATATAGGAACGCACCGCCACCCTACACAAATACAGCGCGCACCCCAGATACAAGCCCAAAATGTGCTCCGCAATTTTCTTCAAACTGCACAAATTTCTTCACTGCTGCAGAAAGGACATTTATTTATTGAAGTTTTAGGTTTAGAAGTTTTCAGTAACAAACAAGTAAGAAAACGAGGTCAACGCCATAGAAAGTACCAATCACCCCGCAATTCTGACAGGAAGTGTGCACGTCACCCGTAACTGTGCAGCAATCATTATAATAGTGTTATACCGCACATAAAGAGCTGTGCTAGTCATCTACTTGTACAGTATTATACTAGTTATATTCTTGTACATAGGAGCAGTATTATAGTAGTTATATTCTTGTACATAGGAGCAGTATTATAGTAGTTATATTCTTGTATATAGGAGCAGTATTATAGTAGTTATATTCTTGTACATAGGAGGCAGTATTATAGTAGTTATATTCTTGTACATAGGAGCAGGATTATAGTAGTTATATTCTTGTACATAGGAGGCAGTATTATAGTAGTTATATTCTTGTACATAGGAGCAGTATTATAGCAGTTATATTCTTGTACATAGGAGCAGTATTATAGCAGTTATATTCTTGTACATAGGAGCAGTATTATAGGTAGTTATATTCTTGTACATAGGAGCAGTATTATAGTAGTTATATTCCTGTACATAGGAGCAGATATAGTAGTATTCTGTACATAGGAGCAGTATTATAGTAGTTATATTCTTGTACATAGGAGCAGTTATAGTTTATAGTATATATTCTTTGTACATAGGAGCAGTATTATAGTAGTTATATTCTTGTATATAGGAGCAGTATTATAGTAGTTATATTCCTGTACATAGGAGGCAGTATTATAGTAGTTATATTCTTGTACATAGGAGCAGGATTATAGTAGTTATATTCTTGTACATAGGAGGCAGTATTATAGTAGTTATATTCTTGTACATAGGAGCAGTATTATAGCAGTTATATTCTTGTACATAGGAGCAGTATATAGCAGTTATTATTCTTGTACATAGGAGCAGTATTATAGTAGTTATATTTCTTGTATATAGGAGCAGTATTATAGTAGTTATATTCCTGTACATAGGAGCAGTATTATAGTAGTTATATTCTTGTACATAGGAGCAGTATTATAGTAGTTATATTCTTGTACATAGGAGCAGGATTATAGTAGTTATATTCTTGTACATAGGAGGCAGTATTATAGTAGTTATATTCTTGTACATAGGAGCAGGATTATAGTAGTTATATTCTTGTACATAGGAGCAGTATTATAGTAGTTATATTCTTGTACATAGGAGCAGTATTATAGTAGTTATATTCTTGTACATAGGACCAGTATTATAGTAGTTATATTCTTGTACATAGGAGCAGTAGTATAGTAGTTATATTCTTGTACATAGGAGGCAGTATTATAGTAGTTATATTCTTGTACATAGGAGGCAAATTATAGTAGTTATATTCTTGTACATAGGAGCAGTATTATAGTAGTTATATTCTTGTACATAGAAGCAGTATTATAGTAGTTATATTCTTGTACATAGGAGTAGTATTATAGTAGTTATATTCTTGTACATATCAGCAGTATTATAGTAGTTATATTCTTGTATATAGGAGCAGTATTATAGTAGTTATATTCCTGTACATAGGAGACAGTATTATGGTAGTTATATTCTTGTACATAGGAGGCAGTATTATAGTAGTTATATTCTTGTACATAGGACCAGTATTATAGTAGGTATATTCTTGTACATAGGACCAGTATTATAGTAGTTATATTCTTGTACATAGAAGGCAATATTATAGTAGTTATATTCTTGTACATAGGAGGTAGTATTATAGTAATTATATTCTTGTACATAGGAGCAGTATTATAGTAGTTATATTCTTGTACATAGGAGGCAGTATTATAGTAGTTATATTCTTGTATATAGGAGCAGTATTATAGTAGTTATATTCTTGCTACATAGAAGCAGTATATAGTAGTTATATTCTTGTACATAGAAGCAGTATTATAGTAGTTATATTCTTGTACATAGAAGCAGTATTATAGTAGTTATATTCTTGTACATAGAAGCAGTATTATAGTAGTTATATTCTTATACATAGGAGCAGTATTATACTAGTTATATTCTTGTACATATCAGCAGTATTATAGTAGTTATATTCTTGTATATAAGAGCAGTATTATAGTTATTGTATAGGGTATTCTTGTTATTTCATAGGAGCAGTATTATAGTAGTATATTCCTGTACATAGGAGGCAGTATTTAGTAGTTATATTCTTGTACATAGGAGCAGTATTATAGTAGTTATATTCTTGTACATAGGAGCAGTATTATAGTAGTTATATTCTTGTACATAGGACCAGTATTATAGTAGTTATATTCTTGTACATAGAGGCAATATTATAGTAGTTATATTCTTGTACATAGGAGGTAGTATTATAGTAGTTATATTCTTGTACATAGGAGCAGTATTATAGTAGTTATATTCTTGTAACATAGGAGGCAGTATTATAGTAGTTATATTCTTGTACATAGGAGCAGTATTATAGTAGTTATATTCTTATACATAGGAGCAGTATTATAGTAGTTATATTCTTGTACATAGGAGCAGTATTATAGTAGTTATATTCTTGTACATAGGAGGCAGTATTATAGTAGTTTATTTCTTATACATAGGAGCAGTATATAGTAGTTATATTCTTGTACATAGGAGCAGTATTATAGTAGTTATATTCTTGTACATAGGAGGCAGTATTATATAGTAGTTATATTCTTGTATACATAGGAGCAGTATTATAGTAGTTATATTCTTGTACATAGGAGCAGTATTATAGTAGTTATATTCTTGTACATAGGAGCAGTATTATAGTAGTTATATTCTTGTACATAGGAGGCAGTATTATAGTAGTTATATTCTTGTACATAGGAGCAGTATTATAGTAGTTATATTCTTGTACATAGGAGCAGTATTATAGTAGTTATATTCTTGTACATAGGAGCAGTATTATAGTAGTTATATATTCTTGTACATAGGAGCAGTATTATAGTAGTTTATATTCTTGTACATAGGAGCAGTATTATAGTAGTTATATTCTTGTACATAGGAGCAGTAGTATTATAGTAGTTATATTCTTGTACATAGGAGCAGTATTATAGTAGTTATATTCTTGTACATAGGAGCAGTATTATAGTAGTTATATTCTTGTACATAGGAGCAGTATTATAGTAGTTATATTCTTGTACATAGGAGCAGTATTATAGTAGTTATATTCTGAGTACATAGGAGCAGTATTGATAGTAGTTATATTCCTTGTACATAGGAGGCAGTCATTATAGTAGGTTATATTCTTGTACATAGGAGGCAGTATTATAGTAGTTATATTCTTGTACATAGGAGGCCAATATTATATGTAGTTATATCTTGTACATAGGAGGCAGTATATAGTAGTTATACTTCTTGTACCATTAGGGGAAAGCAGTATATAGTAGTTATATTCGTTGTCATAGGAGCAGTATTATAGTAGTTATATTC
This sequence comes from Rhinella marina, assembly GCA_900303285.1. Classification (NCBI taxonomy): domain Eukaryota; kingdom Metazoa; phylum Chordata; class Amphibia; order Anura; family Bufonidae; genus Rhinella; species Rhinella marina. The sequence goes on from ONZH01020185.1 coordinate 154,094, forward strand.
TTGTACATTAGGAGCAGTATTATAGGTAGTTATATCTGACAATAGGAGCCAGTAAGAGTAATTTAATAGGAGGAGTATATAGTAATTCTTGTACATAGGAGCAGTATTATAGCAGTTATATTCTTGGTAGACATAGGAGCAGTATTATAGTAGTTATATTCTTGTACATAGGAGGCCAGTATTATAGTAGTTATAATTCTTGTACAATCAGGAGCAGTATATAGTAGTATATTCTTGTACATAGGAGCAGTATTATAGTAGTTTATATTCTTGTACATAGGAAGCAGTATTATAGTAGTTATATTCTTGTACATAGGAGCAGTATTATAGTAGTTATATTCTTGTACATAGGAGCAGTATATATAGTAGTTATATTCTTGTACATAGGAGCAGTATTATAGTAGTATATTCTTGTACATAGGAGCAGTATTATAGTAGTTATATTCTTGTACATAGGAGCAGTATTATAGTAGTTATATTCTTGTACATAGGAGCAGTATTATAGTAGTTATATTCTTGTATATAGAGCAGTATTATAGTAGTTATATTCTTGTACATAGGAGCAGTATATATAGTAGTTATATTCTTGTACATAGGAGGCAGTATTATAGTAGTTATATTCTTGTACATAGGAGCAGTATTATAGTAGTTATATTCTTGTACATAGAGCAGTATAGTAGTTATATATTCTTGTACATAGGAGGCAGTATTATAGTAGTTATATTTCTTGTACATAGGAGCAGTATTATAGTAGTTATATTCTTGTACATAGGAGCAGTATTATAGTAGTTATATTCTTGTACATAGGAGCAGTATTATGTAGTTATATTCTTGTACATAGGAGCAGTATTATAGTAGTTATATTTCTTGTACATAGGAGGCAGTATTATAGTAGTTATATTCTTGTACATAGGAGCAGTATATATAGTAGTTATATTCTTGTACATAGGAGCAGTATTATAGTAGTTATATTCTTGTACATAGGAGCAGTATTTATAGTAGTTATATTTATAACATAGTACAGTATTATAGTAGTTATATTCTTGTACATAGGAGCAGTATTATAGTAGTTATATTCTTGTACATAGGAGCAGTATTATAGTAGTTATATTCTTGTACATAGGAGCCAGTATTATAGTAGTTATATTCTTGTACATAGGAGCAGTATTATAGTAGTTATATTCTTGTACATAGGAGCAGTATTATAGTAGTTATATTCTTGTACATAGGAGCAGTATTATAGTAGTTATATTCTTGTACATAGGAGAGTATTATAGTAGTTATATTCCACAGTATATAGTAGTACACATAGGATAGTATTATAGTAGTAGTATATATTCTTGTACATAGGAGCAGTATTATAGTAGTTATATTCTGTACAAGGAGCATAATGTGTACACATCTAGTATTATATAGCATTAATTATTATAGATAGTTATATTCTTACATACAGTATTATAGTAATATCTTGTATAGTAGTTATATATTACAGTATATAGGCAGTATTATAGTAGTTATATTCTTGTACATAGGGAGCAGTATTATATAGTAGTTATATTCTTGTACATATAGCAGTATAGTATATAGTAGTTATCTATGTACTACATAGGAGGTACAGTATTAATAGTAATTATACTTGTATGTTAGATATCAGTATAATATATACTTTGTACATTAGTATTATAGTAATTATATATTAGTTTATTCAGTAGAGCAGTTATAGCAGTATTAAGATATATATTAGTATATATTCTTGTACATAGGAGCATATTATAGGTACATAGAGCAGTATTATAGTAGTTATATTCTTGTACATATATTCTTGTACATAGTAGTTATAGTAGTATTATATTTCTTGTACATAGGAGCAGTATTATAGTAGTTATATAGTCTTGTACATAGGAGTACAGGATATATAGTAGTTATATTCTTTACATAGGAGCAGTACATAGGAGGCAGTATTTATAGTAGTTATATTCTTGTACATAGGAGCAGTATTATAGTAGTTATATTCTTGTACATAGGAGGCAGTATTATAGTAGTTATATTCTTGTACATAGGAGCAGTATTATAGTAGTTATATTCTTGTACATAGGAGCAGTATTATAGTAGTTATATATTCTTTACATAGGAGCAGTATTATAGTAGTTATATTCTTGTACATAGGAGCAGTCATTATAGTATATTCTTGTACATAGAGCAGTATATATAGTATTTTGTACATAGGAGCAGTTCTGTGTACATAGTTTACAAGTAATTATATTCTTGTACATAGGAGCAGTATTATAGTAGTTATATTCTTGTACATATCCAGCACAGGACTACAGTGGGTTCGGGAGAAATGTCTTCCTCGGGTGGATGGTGTGTTAGGTCTGTGCTGCTCACACTTGCTGGATTTGATGTTAACCATATTTTCTTTCTCCCCGTGGACAGGACCAGGAAGCCAGCCCTCCGCCGCAGTTGGAGCAGCACCAGTTCCACCAGCACCAGTGACGGAGGTGTGAAGCTCCACAAGGGTTCTCAGGTCTTGCTGACCAGCTCCAATGAAATAGCCATCATACGGTACATTGGCCCCACAGACTTTGCCCCCTGGCGTGTGGTTAGGACTGGAACTGCGCTCTGCCAAGGGAAAGAATGATGGTTCTGTCGGCGACAAGCGGTATTTTCACTGTAAGCCAAACCACGGCATCCTGGTCAGACCCGGCAGAGTGACCTACAGAGGGATCAATGGATCCAAACTCGTGGATGAGATCTGCTGACCCCAATTCTTGCACATTTACAGGACTGGACTTTATTTGAGCTGGGAATTTGGGGCTTTATCTGAATGTTTTTGACTTTTGTCTGTTTTCTAGCTTTTTCCATTTGTTATGAGAATTTAATCAAGAATGTATCCCCTCCGGCTTAAGCCTGGGGTAACGTGACCCACATTGGGGTGTCCCGGTGTCTGATCTACTATTACGTTGCCTGTGATATACTTTTAAAGCCTGCAGGGCCAGATTCTGCACGGAGATGGGCCCTACCATGATCCAGCTGTAGGCACCCAAATAAATGGTCTGTTGTTTATTGTTGAAGTCAAGCGAGGAGGCGCTGATCCAGAAAATTCTAATATTTCACCTCCTTTTCTTAAAGTAGGATGCCCTGGTGTATAATTGTGTCGTAGGAAGGGGTGGCAACAGGCATCACTTAAAGAAGAACTCTGCAAAGATTTTTATACTCTGACCTGTTAGGTGCATGATGTAATCTGTAGTGAATGCAATCTTCTTATCAGAGACTGTATCTGTGAGTTATCCCCTCTCTTCTTATTGTAGCTGGGTCATGTGACCAACTCTCTGACCTCCAACTGACCCAGGACAGGAAGCCAGTCACTGCTCTATTCTTTCCTATGAGACTGAAAGTGAGGCTCCCATAGGAATACATAGAGAAATACACTTCCTGTCCACACCTAAGATGCTGTGTGAGTTGGTGAGTCTGATTGCTGGTCACATGACACAGATGAGAAACATCAGGGAGATATATAACTCACAAATACAGACACTGGTAAGAAAATGACATTCACTACAGATTACATCATGTACATTTCTAGCAGGACATGGAATAACATTTTTTGCGGGAGTTCTTCTTTAAAGGGATTCTCCACCACTGGTTATCATGGTGGTAGTGGCTGCCTGAGTGCCGGTATCCCTGTTAAAAATTTGCAGAATGCAGATAGGGAAACCTTTAGTTTTGCAGTTGAGTTGGGATTTCATCAGTCGAAGCCGCAGCTCTCTTGAAGCAATAAGCTTTATCTCTGGAATCACATCACTAGGCCAAGCTACCACTGCTGGTCTTAGGATTTTAATTGCATTAATAAAGTATTGATTTTACATTTTCAGTACAAATATAAGAATTCAAGGCCGCAGTTATAGATTCAGGAAAAAAGAAAAAATCCTACATGCAGGAATATTCTATCCAGTAAAATGACGAACTCTGTGATGTAGGTCTGAGATCCCGCTACAGTCAGTGGGGTCCATCTGGTACCGGGAGTTCACATATGTAGATCTTTTCTCCTCTCCTATAACAAAGCAGAACAGTAGAGGTTGATAGGACAGGTGTAAGGGCAGCCTAACTCTGTGGCAGGTGCTGTCATTGGTCAGGTGCTGACTCTGTGGCAGGTGCTGTCATTGGTCAGGTGCTGACTCTGTGGCAGGTGCTGTCATTGGTCAGGCTCTGACTCTGTGGCAGGTGCTGTCATTGGTCAGGCTCTGACTCTGTGGCAGGTGCTGTCATTGGTCAGGCTCTGACTCTGTGGCAGGTGCTGTCATTGGTCAAGCTTTGACTCTGTGGCAGGTGCTGTCATTGGTCAAGCTCTGACTCTGTGGCAGGTGCTGTTATTGGTCAGGTTCCGACTCTGCGGCAGGTGCTGTCATTGGTCAGGCTCTGACTCTGTGGCAGGTGCTGTCATTGGTCAGGTTCTGACTCTGTGGCAGGTGCTGTCATTGGTCAGGTTCTGACTCTGTGGCAGGTGCTGTCATTGGTCAGGCTCTGACTCTGTGGTAGGTGCTGTCATTGGTCAGGTGTTGACTCTGTGGCAGGTGCTGTCTTTGGTCAGGCTCTGGCTCTGTGGCAGGTGCTGTCATTGGTCAGGTTTTGACTCTGTGGCAGGTGCTGTCATTGGTCAGGTGCTGACTCTGTGGCAGGTGCTGTCATTGGTCAGGTGCTGACTCTGTGGCAGGTGCTGTCATTGGTCAGGCTCTGACTCTGTGGCAGGTGCTGTCATGGTCAGGTGTTGACTCTGCGGCAGGTGCTGCCATTGTTCAGGTGCTGACTTTGTGGGCAGGTGCTTGGAGTAGGTGCTTGGACGGCACTGCGGTATTGAGTTCAGCGGTGCTCGTGTCAAGGAGGGACTCTCCTCTATTATCAGTATTCAATCAGACCGGCACTTCGCTTGTAGTTTTTCTAGATGCTTTTATTGTCACATATATACATTAGTGTCAGGTGCTGACTCTGTGGCAGGTGCTGTCATTGGTCAGGCTCTGACTCTGTGGCAGGTGCTGTCATTGGTCAGGCTCTGACTCTGTGGCAGGTGCTGTCATTGGTCAGGCTCTGACTCTGTGGCAGGTGCTGTCATTGGTCAAGCTTTGACTCTGTGGCAGGTGCTGTCATTGGTCAGGTGCTGACTCTGCGGCAGGTGCTGTCATTGGTCAGGCTCTGACTCTGTGGCAGGTGCTGTCATTGGTCAGGCTCTGACTCTTGGGCAGGTGCTGTCATTGGTCAGGCTCTGAACTCTGTGGCAGGTGCTGTCATTGGTCAGGTTTTGACTCTGGCAGGTGCTGTCATTGGTCAGGTTCTGACTCTGTGGCAGGTGCTGTCATTGGTCAGGTGCTGACTCTGTGGCAGGTGCTGTCATTGGTCAGGTGCTGACTCTGTGGCAGGTGCTGTCATTGGTCAGGCTCTGGCTCTGTGGCAGGTGCTGTCATTGGTCAGGTTCTGACTCTGTGGCAGGTGCTGTCATTGGTCAGGTTCTGGCTCTGTGGCAGGTGCTGTCATTGGTCAGGCTCTGGCTCTGTGGCAGGTGCTGTCATTGGTCAGGTCTGGCTCTGTGGGCAGGTGCTGTCATTGGTCAGGCTCTGACTCTGTGGCAGGTGCTGTCATTGGTCAGGTTCTGGCTCTGTGGCAGGTGCTGTCATTGGTCAGGCTTCTGGCTCTGTGGCAGGTGCTGTCATTGGTCAGGTTCTGACTCTGTGGCAGGTGCTGTCATTGGTCAGGTGCTGACTCTGTGGCAGGTGCTGTCATTGGTCAGGCTCTGGCTCTGTGGCAGGTGCTGTCATTGGTCAGGTTCTGACTCTGTGGCAGGTGCTGTCATTGGTCAGGTTCTGACTCTGTGGCAGGTGCTGTCATTGGTCAGGCTCTGGCTCTGTGGCAGGTGCTGTCATTGGTCAGGTGCTGACTCTGTGGCAGGTGCTGTCATTGGTCAGGTGCTGACTCTGGCAGGTGCTGTCATTGGTCAGGTGCTGACTCTGTGGCAGGTGCTGTCATTGGTCAGGCTCTGACTCTGTGGCAGGTGCTGTCATTGGTCAGGTGTTGACTCTGCGGCAGGTGCTGCCATTGTTCAGGTGCTGACTTTGTGGTAGGTGCTTGGAGTAGGTGCTTGGACGGCACTGCGGTATTGAGTTCAGCGGTGCTCGTGTCAAGGAGGGACTCTCCTCTATTATCAGTATTCAATCAGACCGGCACTTCGCTTGTAGTTTTTCTAGATGCTTTTATTGTCACATATATACATTAGTGTCAGGTGCTGACTCTGTGGCAGGTGCTGTCATTGGTCAGGTGCTGACTCTGTGGCAGGTGCTGTCATTGGTCAGGTGCTGACTCTGTGGTAGGTGCTGTCATTGGTCAAGCTCTGACTCTGTGGCAGGTGCTGTCATTGGTCAGGCTCTGACTCTGTGGTAGGTGCTGTCATTGGTCAGGCTCTGACTCTGTGGTAGGTGCTGTCATTGGTCAGGTTCTGACTCTGTGGCAGGTGCTGTCATTGGTCAGGTGCTGACTCTGTGGCAGGTGCTGTCATTGGTCAGGTGCTGACTCTGTGGCAGGTGCTGTCATTGGTCAGGCTCTGACTCTGTGGCAGGTGCTGTCATTGGTCAGGTTCTGACTCTGTGGCAGGTGCTGTCATTGGTCAGGCTCTGACTCTGTGGCAGGTGCTGTCATTGGTCAGGCTCTGACTCTGTGGCAGGTGCTGTCATTGGTCAGGCGCTGACTCTGTGGCAGGTGCTGTCATTGGTCAGGCTCTGACTCTGTGGCAGGTGCTGTCATTGGTCAGGTTCTGACTCTGTGGTAGGTGCTGTCATTGGTCAGGCTCTGACTCTGTGGCAGGTGCTGTCATTGGTCAGGTGCTGACTCTGTGGCAGGTGCTGTCATTGGTCAGGCTCTGACTCTGTGGCAGGCGCTGTCATTGGTCAGGCTCTGACTCTGTGGCAGGTGCTGTCATTGGTCAGGCTCTGACTCTGTGGCAGGTGCTGTCATTGGTCAGGTGCTGACTCTGTGGCAGGTGCTGTCATTGGTCAGGCTCTGACTCTGTGGCAGGTGCTGTCATTGGTCAGGCTCCGACTCTGTGGCAGGTGCTGTCATTGGTCAGGCTCCGACTCTGTGGCAGGTGCTGTCATTGGTCAGGGTCTCATCTACTGGACTAGAGTGGAGAGCGGTTACAAAGAGCACCTCTCACTCTGGAGGACCTGTCCTGTCCAGTGTTACACTGACAACACATTGATGTGAATGGACACAATGTAATGCTTCATTTCTCCTGTGGTGGCGCTGCAGGGAAGTTGAACACTTGTTCCCAGGTTTGTCCACAGAATGCAACTGATCACTGGAGATCAACCAACCCTTTTAACATATAGAGGACCCCTTTAATTTCATTGAGTGGCGACTGATGCTTGCACCTTTGGAGCAGCAGCTAGCAGTAGTAACCTGGTATCTGGGGAATTAAGCTGCATGCTGTGCTAATATATTTCTCAATGTCTGTCAGAGCTCCTCATCCCCACCGAAGCATAGGGTTAAATTGTGAAATTCTATCTCCCTGCAGCCACCACTAGAGGTCAGACTAGAGTGGTAAAATATAGACATTCACTTTACGGCATGCTGCAATGCTTTACCATTAGAACATATCCTATTCTTGGAGACTGATTGCGACTTTCCATGGAATTTTCTTCAGTAAAAGGAGGCAGCAATCTCATGTATGTATTAATATGCAGTATATGCGATGCGGTATTGGGCGGCGGTACGCGGAAGCGAGCACTTAACTGAATAGAAGCACTTTTAAAGCGAATGCACTTTTCTTACTATCATTACATGAATTATTTATATTTAGGGGGTTTTCTGCCTTCCTTTTGCTACCCTAACATTTTGCAGCAGCTTTTGGGGTGTGCTGTGTGGAGGTTTTGGTTTTTTTTTGCTGTTCTCTTCTGTTGATCTTGTAACTTTTTGTTTCTCTTTTGTAACTTTATTTTAAAATATAAAAATCTAAATACAATGTTGAGCAGTTTGGAAGTGTGTTTGTTTTATCTTGTGCTGATCTTAGTGCATCTGTCAGCAGTTTTGTACCTATGACACTGGCTGACCTGTTACATGTGCACTTGGCAGCTGAAGACGTCTGTGTTGTCCTGTGTTCATCTACAGTGCCTTGTGAAAGTATTCGGCCCCCTGGAACTTTTTAACCTTTTGCCACATTTCAGGCTTCAAACAAAAAGATATAACATTTTACATTTTTGGTGAAGAATCAACAACAAGTGGTCACAATTGTGAAGTGGAACGAAATTTATTGGATCATTTAAACTTTTTTTGTAATAATAAAACTGAAAAGTGGGGCGTGCAAAATTATTTGTCCCCCTTGCATTAATACTTTGCTGCGATTCCAGCTGCGGTCTCTTGGGGGATGTCTCTATCAGTTTTCACATCTAGAGATGAAATTCTTGCCCATTCTTCCTCTTTGAGGTTGGATGGAGACGTTTGTGAACAGCAGTTTTCAGCTCTTTCCACATCTTCTCCATTGGATTCAGGTCTGGACTGTGACTCGGCCGTTCTAAGACCTGGATACCTCTATTTTTGAACCATTTCATTGTAGATTTTGCTTTATGTTTGGGATCATTGTCTTGTTGGAAGATAAATCTCCGTCCTAGTCTCAGGTCTTTTCATCCAGAATGGTCCTGTATTTGGCTCCATCCATCATCTTCCCTGTCCCTGCTGATGAAAAGCCCAAACCCTGATGCTGCCCCCACCATGTCTGACAGTGGGGATGGTGTGTTCAGGGGGATGAGCTGTGTTGCTTTTACGCCAAACATATCGTTTTGCATTGTTTCCAAAAAGTCTGATTTTGGTTTCCTCTGAGCAGAGCCCCTTCTTCCACATGTTTGGTGTCTCCCAGGGGCTTGTGGCAAACTGTAAACCAGACTTTTTATGGATATCTTTGAGAAATGGCTTCTTCTTGCCGCTCTTCCATAAAGGGCAGATTTGTGAAGTGTTCGACTGATTGTTGTCCTGTGGACAGACTCTCCCACCTCAGCTGTAGATCTCTGCAGTTCATCCAGAGTGATCATGGGCCTCTTGGCTCCATCTCTGATCAGTCTTCTCCTTGTTTAGAGGGACGGCCGGGTCTTGGTAGATTTGCAGTGGTCTGATCCTCCTTCCATTTCAATATGACGCTTGCACAGTGCTCCTTGGGATGTTTAAAGCTTGGGAAATCTTCTGGTCTCCAAATCCGGCTTTAAACTTCTCCACAACAGTATCAGGGACCTGCCTGGTGTGTTCCTTGGTCTTCATGATGCAGAACCCTGAGACTATCACAGAGCAGGTGCATTTATACGGAGACTTGATTACACACAGGTGGATTCTATGTATCTTCATCAGTCATTTAGGACGACATTGGATCATTCACAGACCAGAGATCAACTTCTGGACTGAAGGGAAATGGGACGAATAATTTTGCACGCCCAACGTTTCAGTTTAATTATTACAAAAAAAGTCTAAATGATCCAATAAATTTCGTTCCACTTCACAATTGTGACCACTTGTTGTTGATTCTTCACCAAAAATGTAAAATATTCTATCTTTTTGTTTGAAGCCTGAAATGTGGCAAAAGGTAGAAAAGTTCCAGGGGTCGAATACTTTCACAAGGCACTGTATGTCTGCATTGCTGAGAAAAATGATGTTTTAATATATGCAAATAGAGTCTCTAGGAGCAACGGGGGCGTTACCTTTACACCTAGAGTCTCCTCTCTCTACAACTGCCGAACCCGCTGCACTTTGATTGACAGAGCCTGGCAGTGTAAACGTCATCACACCTGATCCTGACAATCAAAGTGCAGAGGGTGCAGCAGTTGAAAAGAGAGCAGAGCCTCTAGGTGTAACGGCAACACCCCCGTTGCTCCTAGAAGCTCATTTGCAGATATACATATATATTGTATATTAAAACATCATTTTTCACATATGAACATGTGACCAGCACAGATGTCTTCAGCTGCCAAGTGCCCATGTAACAGGTCAGCCAGTGTCATAGGTACAAAACTGCTGACAGATGCCCTTTAACCCCCTGTTTTGCTAGAGTCCAGCTTCAGCAGTGGGGAAAGTAGCTACCTGGAGGGGGAGGGCTGGTTTAGATGCTGCTACCTCCTGAATAATAGCAGCTAGAAACATGCAACTTCTCTTAATTGAAAGCAGACATTCCAAGCTTTCAGACAATACAAACATGACAGCAATATGTTCAGGACAGAGGAAGATATCACTGATAGAAATCGGGATGCTGTGAATACAGCTGAAAATGAAAGTAAAACTTTAGCTGTCGTTTTGGTCTTGTATGAAAGCCTGGACTGTCAGCTTTCAGATAAGATCAGTTGCATGTTTCTAGCTGCTACCATTGAGGAGATATCACCATCTATAGCAGCCCTCCTCCCTCCAGTTAGCTACTTTTCACACTGCCTGAGCTGGACTCGGACAAAACAGTCCGGTGGTTAAGCTACATCCTGTCCTGTACTCCATTCACATCCAGAGCTGCATCCCCAATTACCACTTCACCACCATGACGGCATATACACGGGAGATGACCCCTGACCTCCTTAGGGGCAGGAAACAGAGAAGAGGTTAAATAGCCCCCTCCCACCACACCAACACCAGTGTTTTTCCTGCCCCTACAGTGGCTAGGACAGAGAAGTCCTCTCTGCTTGTCAGGGAGGTGAAATGGAAACAGAAGTATTTTCTTTTTTTTTGCGAAGTTTCCACTTGCCCAGGTCTGCGTCGGGGGTTTTTGAGCTCCCCTCGCAGCAGATGCATGCCTGGAGCAATCTCCCCGTTCCTCCCGCGGTGTCGACCAACGCTGGGCAGGAAGGGATCATGCGGTATCGTACCTGTAAATCGGGTACCTACCCGCTGCTGCCGGACCTTCCTTTCCCCTTTGTGGGACAAGCAGGTGTCGCGGGACGCGGACCACGCGTGTGCGTGGGCGTCCAATGTGGGGCATGTTACAAGGCTGTGACGTCTTCCGGTACTCCCGGGTGACGCACTTCCGGCGCGCCTCCATACCCGGAAGTCGGGGGAGCGAAGCGCATAAAATGGAACCACGGGCCTCCCACGTGTATCTGAGGTGTGATTGGGAACACAGAAGTTCACCATGTCTGGTCCTGAGTGCCCCACAATGAAAGAACCGGGTTCTCCGGTACATCAAACCGTAAGTGGCAGCAGTAAATACGGTGGACTCTGTTATGGCACAAGGAAAGGGGAACTGGGCTACATAGAGGCATATTGGCTATCGTTCTCCTTCCCTTCCTTTTGCTGTTTTGTGTTTTTTCCTCCCTTCATTTTGAAGAGGGCAAAAAAAAAAAAAGTTTTGTTTTTTTTTTTTGCCTGCAGAGCTCTATTTTTATGTGGTGCTATATCTGTATGATGGCCATACTGCTGATGGTAGTTCCTCTAATCCCATAGGTTTCTAAAGAGGCTCAGAAAAAGCCCAAGAAAACTATGAGATGCATTCAGTGTAACAAAAAACTTCCGGAGTCATACGTTAAGAAGTTATGCAAGGAATGTATCGCAAGTGTGATCAGAGAGGAACAACCTTCTATGATTCAGGAGTTTAAATCCATGATTCAAGAGGAAGTCAGAGCTTCTCTGGCGCTTTTCAGAGAGGAACCGGGTGTACTTCCGCACAAGCGCCAAAGAGTTACAAGGGATTCTTCTTCAGAGTCAGAAGTGATAGATATTGATGCCTCCTCATCTCGTGTTGAGAACGAGAATGAAATACTGTCGGATGGTGAAGTGGTAGAGGAATCCAAAAATTTTTTCTTTTCTTCCCATGAGATTAATGACCTGCTTAAAGCAGTAAGAGACACCATGGGGATTGAGGACGTCCCAAAACCACTCACTATCCAGGAGGAGATGTTTGGGGGCCTTAGATCTAAAAAACCCCGCGTGTTCCCTATTAACGAAAATATCAGGGAAATGATAATGGAGGAATGGTCTGAACCAGAAAAAAGATTGGGCATATCTAGAGAGTTCAAAAACAGACTCCTATTTGACGCTTCAGAATGTAAAGTGTTCAACGAGATACCTAAAATTGATGTACAGGTAGCGAAAGTGAATAAAAAGACTTCCCTTCCATTTGAGGACTCATCTCAGCTAAGAGACCCCATGGAAAGGAAGGCTGATAGCCTTCTCAGGAAATCTTGAGAAGCCGCAATGTATAGTCTGAAAACTAATATCTCGGCCACACCTCCGTTGCTAGAGCCATGTATTTCTGGTTAAACGAACTAGAAAACCATATTAAAAATAAAACTGCCAGGGACGAAATACTAGAATCTATCCCAGTCTTAAAATCTGCAACGGCATTCCTGGCTGATGCATCCGCTGAAACGGTCAGGTTTTCCGCTAAAGATGCGGCATTATCAAATGCGGCGAGACGGGCTTTGTGGATGACGTCCTGGAGCGGTGATAAGGCATCTAAACTTAAACTCTGTTCCATCGCATTCTCGGGAGAATACGTGTTTGGCCTTGTGCTTGACAAAATATTAGAAAAAGCTACAGATAAGAAAAAAGGGTTCCCCGAGGAGAGGCCACCTAGAAGGAAATTTCCTTTTCGCCCCTATGCAAATCAAGAAAGATCTTACAGGGGCAAAGGTAAAACAGGTCGCTGGAGCTACCAAAAAGGAGGCAGAGGCAGGGGTTTTCTCCTTAATCCCCAAAATAAAACCTCAGAAAAACAATGACGCCATAGTGGGAGGGAGATTGAGGAATTACCTTCCTCAATGGCAAAACGTAACATCAAATCCTTGGGCCATAAACATTATAAGAGAAGGCTACAATATAGAATTTTCCTCTCTCCCCCCAAACCATTTTCAAACCACAATCCAAAAACTTCCGATCAGAAACAAGATCTGGGAAGGAATTCAGGATCTCATAAAATCAGAGGTCATAATTCCGGTTCCAAAATCCCAAGAAGGTCGCGGTTATTATTCCCCTCTGTTTCTAGTAAAGAAACCAGGCGGTACCTTCCGCACAATAATAAATCTAAAAAATTTGAACAAAATGCGATGGGATCTAAAAAGATTTCTTTCTGTCATTCAGGACCTAGGCTGGGTCGTGAACGAACCAAAATCTTGCCTCACTCCCACATCAAAAATAAAATTTTTAGGCGTCCTCCTAGACGCAAGGAAACAGATGTCCTTTCTACCAGACGAAAGAATCCAGTGCTTACAAGCCAGGGTTCGGTGGTTCCTAAAAATAAAATCCTGTTCTATCAGAGACGGCATGAGCCTTTTAGGACTAATGTCTGCCTGCATCGTAGCGGTCCCGTGGTGTCAGGTACATTACAGAACACTTCAATTATGGCTCCTAAGGAAATGGGACAGAAAACAAAAATCCCTGGACTCCAAGCATCGTATCCCAGTGCGAGTAAAAAAATTCCGTTCTATGGTGGCTCTCTCAAGAAAATCTGTGCAAAGGGGTACAATGGCTAAAAGAACCATCTATCATAATACAGACAGATGCAAGCCGTTCAGGATGGGGCGCCAAAATAGAAGAAAAAATCTTCCAGGGGGTCTGGCCCAAAGAGATATCTCTTCAGTCTTCAAATTTTCAGGAGCTCAGAGCTGTCTGGGAAGCCATCAAAGTCGCAGGACCACTACTACAAAATCTGCACGTAAAGGTCTTGTCAGACAACATAACGACTGTTTCATACCTCAAACACCAGGGAGGCACAAGGTCCCCAAAGCTCATGTGGCTAGCAAAAAAGATTTTCTCTTGGGTAGAAGTAAACGTAAGATCAATTTCAGCGGCTCATCTGAAAGGCAGCCAGAACACCGTGGCCGATTACCTAAGCAGGAGAACATTAGACCAAGGAGAATGGTCACTGAACCAGGAGGTTTTCAATCTCATCTCACAAAACTGGAATCTTCCCCAAATAGATCTATTTGCTACAAGAGAAAATCACAAGATTCCAACGTTCTACTCTCTGAACCCGAGAGACTCCCCAGTAGCAGTAGACGCTTTCGCACAAAAGTGGGAATGGAATCTTGCTTACGCGTTTCCGCCATTTCATCTAATTCCAAAGGTCATCCAGAAAGCAGTATCGGAGAAAACTCCTCTTATCCTGATCACACCGTTCTGGCCCAAGAGGAGCTGGTTCTCCCTTCTGAAAAAACTTGCTCTTCAAGACCCATGGATACTTCCCCCAAAGACGAGATATCCTATCTCAGGGTCCGGATACTGCATCCGAACCCAGAATTCTTCAGACTAACGGCATGGATCCTGAGTCCTTGATGCTAAAAAAACAAGGGTCTGTCTGACAGCGTAATCTTCACCTTGAAAGCATGCAGGAAGCCGGTGACTTCGGCAATATACCTCAAAATATGGAAAAAGTTCTGTACCTTTTCAGGTGACTCTCTTCCAGCGAGACCTAACATACATAAAATTCTAGACTTCCTCCAACATGGTCTAGAAATGGGACTAAGACCTTCAACCTTGAAGGTACAGATTTCTGCGCTCAGTGCCTTCCTAGACACAAAATTAGCCGACCATAGGTGGATTAATAGATTTATTAAGGGAGCTTGTAGGTTAAAACCTAACATAGTATCTAGGATTCCCTCCTGGGATTTGAATATAGTCCTGGTAGGACTTACAAAATCAACATTTGAGCCCTTGATAGCTGTTCTTTGAAAAACCTGACATTAAAAACAGCCTTCCTTATTGCAATCTCATCAGCAAGACGCCTGGGAGAGATTCAGGCCTTATCCATACGAGAACCCTATATTTCTATTAGTGACGACAGAATAACCTTAAAGGGTTTCTGTCGCCAGTTTTTTCGGTATGAATCAGGCTGACATTAGAGATGTGCTAATGTCACCTGATTCCAAAATATATATATGTTTTATTTACTGGTGCCCCCATTTTTATATAAAATGAACTTTTATTTTATGCTAATAAGGCTCCTAGGTGCAAGGGGCGTTACCTCTGCTCCTAGAGGCTCTGTTGATTGACAGGACCAGGCAGAGAAGAAACACTCAGTTCACCATAGATTTTAAGGACCTTCAATGATGTCATGACCATGTGATCAGTCACATGGTTTAGGAGGAGACAGGCTGTTTGTGTGATCCTAACCATGTGACTGATCACATGGTCATGACATCATTGAAGGTCCTTAAAATCTATGGCGAACTGAGTGTTTCTTCTCTGCCTGGTCCTGTCAATCAACAGAGCCTCTAGGAGCAGAGGTAACGCCCCTTGCACCTAGGAGCCTTATTAGCATAAAATAAAAGTTCATTTTATATAAAAATGGGGGCACCAGTAAATAAAACAGATATATATTTGGAATCAGGTGACATTAGCACTTCTCTAATGTCAGCCTTGATTCATACTGAAAAAACTGGTGACAGAAACCCTTTAAGAATAGACCCAGGTTTTCTACCAAAAGTTGTATCAGATTTCCATAAAAGTCAGGAAATTATCCTACCTACATTTTGCAACAACCCCAAAAATGACAAAGAAAAGGACTTTCACTCATTAGATGTAAGAAGATCCGTCATCAAATATTTGGATGTTACTAAGGGGTTCAGACAATCCGATAATCTCCTTATTCAGTTTTCGGGAAAAAATAAGGGGAAGACTGTTTCAAGATCATCTATTGCAAGATGGATAAAGCAAACAATTCTTACCTGTTATAAATCTCAGAATCTCCAGTGCCCTATTAGGCTTCATTCACACGACCGTATGTGTTTTGCGTTCCGCAAATTGCGGATCCGCAAAAAAAACAGATGACGTTCCGTATGGCATCCGTGTTTCCGTTTTTTTTGCGGATCCATTGTAACAATGCCTATCCTTGTCAGCAAAACGGACAAGAATAGGACATGTTTTATCTTTTTTGCGGAATGGAAATACGGACATACGGAAACGGAATGCACACGGAGTACCTTCCGTTTTTTTTGCGGACCCATTGAAATGAATGGTTCCGCATACGGTCCGCAAAAAAAACGGAACGGACACGGAAACAAAATACGGTTGTGTGAATGAAGCCTTAAAGTGCGGGCACACTCCACAAGAGCGATGTCTGCTTCCTATGCTGAGAAAGCAGGAGTATCTCTAGACCAGATCTGTCGGGCTGCAACATGGTCGAGTTCAAACACATTTGTTAAACATTACAGATTAGATCTTTTTGCCTCTGCTGATCTTTCTTTCGGCAGGAAGGTTTTACAAGCTGTAGCCCCCCCCCTTAAGTTGTGATCTGTTAGATCTTGTGTATATGCCGTCATGGTGGTGAAATGGAAAGCCGGAATTAGACTTACCGGTAATTCATTTTCCATGAAACCACCATGACGGCACCAGAATTCCCCCCCAAAAAAAAACAAAAAAAACAAAAACTATTAGTATGAAGTAATACTAAAAAAAAAAAATATATATATATATATATATATATATATATATATATATATACACTCACCGGCCACTTTATTAGGTACACCTGTCCAACTGCTCGTTAACACTTAATTTCTAATCAGCCAATCACATGGCGGCAACTCAGTGCATTTAGGCATGTAGACATGGTCAAGACAATCTCCTGCAGTTCAAACCGAGCATCAGTATGGGGAAGAAAGGTGATTTGAGTGCCTTTGAACGTGGCATGGTTGTTGGTGCCAGAAGGGCTGGTCTGAGTATTTCAGAAACTGCTGATCTACTGGGATTTTCACGCACAACCATCTCTAGGGTTTACAGAGAATGGTCCGAAAAAGAAAAAACATCCAGTGAGCGGCAGTTCTTGTGGGCGGAAATGCCTTGTTGATGCCAGAGGTCAGAGGAGAATGGGCAGACTGGGTTCGAGCTGATAGAAAGGCAACAGTGACTCAAATTGCCACCCGTTACAACCAAGGTAGGCAGAAGAGCATCTCTGAACGCACAGTACGTCGAACTTTGAGGCAGATGGGCTACAGCAGCAGAAGACCACACCGGGTGCCACTCCTTTCAGCTAAGAACAGGAAACTGAGGCTACAATTTGCACAAGCTCATCGAAATTGGACAGTAGAAGATTGGAAAAACGTTGCCTGGTCTGATGAGTCTCGATTTCTGCTGCGACATTCGGATGGTAGGGTCAGAATTTGGCGTCAACAACATGAAAGCATGGATCCATCCTGCCTTGTATCAACGGTTCAAGCTGGTGGTGGTGGTGTCATGGTGTGGGGAATATTTTCTTGGCACTCTTTGGGCCCCTTGGTACCAATTGAGCATCGTTGCAACGCCACAGCCTACCTGAGTATTGTTGCTGACCATGTCCATCCCTTTATGACCCACAATGTACCCAACATCTGATGGCTACTTTCAGCAGGATAATGCCGCCATGTCATAAAGCTGGAATCATCTCAGACTGGTTTCTTGAACATGACAATGAGTTCACTGTACTCAAATGGCCTCCACAGTCACCAGATCTCAATCCAATAGAGCATCTTTGGGATGTGGTGGAACGGGAGATTCGCATCATGGATGTGCAGCCGACAAATCTGCGGCAACTGTGTGATGTCATCATGTCAATATGGACCAAAATCTCTGAGGAATGCTTCCAGCACCTTGTTGAATCTATGCCACGAAGAATTGAGGCAGTTCTGAAGGCAAAAGGGGGTCCAACCCGTTACTAGCATGGTGTACCTAATAAAGTGGCCGGTGAGTGTATATATTTATATATACTTACCAAAAAAAAAAAAAAAACTATTAGTATGAATACTAAAATATATATATATATATATATATATATATATATATATATATCTATATATATATTCTTACCAAAAAAAAAAAAAAAAGTGAGTGCTGTCTTCACGATGTTGGTGCCTAGGTGATCAGTTAAACACTGGTGTTGGTGGTGGGAGGGGGCTATTTAACCTCTTCTCTGTTTCTTGCCCCTACAGAGGTCAGGGGTCATCTCTCGTGTATATGCCGTCATGGTGGTTTCATGGAAAATGAATTACCGGTAAGTCTAATTCCGGCTTTTAGCGTCTGCTAATTAAAATTGCTAATAGACAACCAACAAGAGACTGGCCGCAGTAAAAGGTTAGGTCTCGGAGGCTACAAACAGAAGGGGAACAAGCAGACTGCTCATGCAGCTTTGGATGTGACTGGAGAAAATGCCGTTTTTCTCACAGCAGTTTTGCAATCAGGAGACGAGGTCTGTAATGGGCTTAAAAGCAAGACGTGATATTCAAGTGTAGTCCTTCATTCAAGGAGACTCCACACCTTCCCGCATTATGGCTCATCAAGTGATTTCCTCTTCCCGCCTGAGTGCATTTCGCCATTTCTCCGGCGCGCTGATTGCGGGAGTGGAGATTCTCTCCATTAATCCAGAAGACGTCGGCTGGAAATTTGTAACAACTAAAGCAAATATTTTTTTTTTTTGTCAAAAGGTAAGATCTGCTATTATTTCATGAAAGGTCGTGATCCAGCTTTTCCATTATGTGCTACTGTGTAGCTATTCATCCACCTTTCCCAGCTACAGATAGGGCTCATGCACACAAACATTTTTTATTTACCATGTCCGTTTCGTTTTTTGACGGCCCATGTGTGGAACCATTCACTTCGATGGGCCGAACAAAAAAAAACAGAATTTTCTCTGTCTGCATTTCATGTCCGTACGTCTGCATTACAGACAAGGATAGGACTGTTCTGTTAGGGGCCGGATGTTCCGCTTGGCAAAATGCGGAATGCGCAAGGCCGGTATCCGTATTCTGCGTATCCGCAATTTGCGGACCACAAAACAACAGCCGTGTGCATGAGCCCTAAGAAAAATCTTCAGCATCAGCAAGAGTCGCTTGTGTATCAAAGTTGTTTTAAAGGGGTTCTCTGGGAATTACATACTGATGACTTGTCCTCAGCGATCAGTACGAAGAGGCTGCGGCGTTCCATGAGCACCTCTTCCTAGACCAGTGACGTCACATTCATCAGTCACATGACTTAGGTGCAGCGCAGACACATTCAAGTGAATGGGACTGAGCTGCAATACCAGGAACAACCACTATACAATGTATGGTGCTGTGCTTGGTGAGCTGTGAGGAGGCCACAGCAATCAAACAGCTGATCAGTGGTGCTGCTGGGAGTCAGACCGTCCCTGATCTCATATTGATGACCTCATCAATAAGAAAATCTCGGAGAACCCCCTTTAACCCCCTGACTGTTTGGCTAGAGTCCAGCTCCAGTAGTGGGAAAAGTAGCTACCTGGAGTGGGGAGGGCTGCTTTAGATGCTGCTACCTCCTGAATGTTAGCAGCTAGAAACATGCACCTGGTCTTGTTTGAAAACTGACATTCTGAGCTTTCAGACAATACCAAACAGCAATATGTTCAGTACAGGGGAAGATATCACTGATAGAAATCGGGATGCTATGAATGCAGCTGAAAGTGAAAGTAAAAACAGGTTTTACTCGTGATTATTCCTGACTTGATTTCTAACAGTGATTTCTCCTCTGTTAGAACTTGGACTTTAGCTGTCATGTTGGTCTTGTATAAAAACCTTGACTGTTAGCTTTCAAACAAGACTAGTTGCATGTTACCATTCAGGAGATAGCAGCATCTAAAGCAGCTCCCTCCAGTTAGCTACTTTTCACACTGCTGGAGCTGGACTTGGGTAAAACAGTTAGGTGGTTAAACAAAGTTGTTTCAGCTTTCAGCTGCCTCCTGAGCTGTGATAGGGAGAGCTGAGACACGCCTCCTGAGCTGTGATGGGGAGAGCTGAGACACGCCTCCTGAGCTGTGATGGAGAGAGCTGAGACACGCCTCCTGAGCTGTGATAGGGAGAGCTGAGACACGCCTCCTGAGCTGTGATGGAGAGAGCTGAGACACACCTCCTGAGCTGTGATAGGGAGAGCTGAGACACGCCTCCTGAGCTGTGATGGAGAGAGCTGAGACACGCCTCCTGAGCTGTGATGGAGAGAGCTGAGACACGCCTCCTGAGCTGTGATGGAGAGAGCTGAGACACGCCTCCTGAGCTGTGATGGAGAGAGCTGAGACACGCCTCCTGAGCTGTGATGGAGAGAGCTGAGACACGCCTCCTGAGCTGTGATAGGGAGAGCTAAGTCATGCCCCCTTAGCTGTGATAGGGGAGAGCTGAGACACGCCTCCTGAGTTGTGATAGGGAGAGCTGAGACACGCCTCCTGAGCTGTGATAGGGAGAGCTGAGACACGCTTCCTGAGCTGTGATAGGGAGAGCTGAGACACGCCTCCTGAGCTGTGATAGGGAAAGCTGAGACACGCCTCCTGAGCTGTGATGGAGAGAGCTGAGACACGCCTCCTGAGCTGTGATAGGGAGAGCTGAGTCACGCCTCAGTGCACTTTCCCATTATTCTGCACTTCCAAACCTGAGCCCTTTACATTGGAAATGCCCAAACAGAGTCACATCAGGACTTATTCTCCAGTCGCATCCAGAGCTGCATTCACGATTCTCCTGGTTACCAGTGTGCAGTTCATTGTGGATGCTCAGCTGCCAAGGAGACCAATAGAGGAAAGCTGTGATATCTCATAATGGTGAGATGGAGATACACTGCGGACCAGACGGCAACCAGCAGAACTGACAATGCAGCTTTGGATGTGACTAGAGCAGCATACAATATAAGGCTGTAAGCTGTACTGGTGTCCCAGGCATTTCTTCTCCAGCCTAATATATTCCCGGCCTCACTCTCTTCACTCTCCTGTCTTTCTGCGGCGAGGAGTGAGAAGGTCAGGCAGAGCCGTCTGGATTTTAATACCGTAGCCGCGGGTTTACTAATGCAGCCCATTTGTTGTACTGTTGTAAGGGAGTGCGGGGACATCGAGGGGAATTGTCATTTCCTTTATATTTAGTTTTATTGGATCTCGTCGCAGTTTCCATCCAATTTACCCTTTAAGTGGCTGACAAAGTGTGAGAGACGCTCTGCAGCCGACTTCTATATTCCTATGCATCTGAAATAAGACATGAAACAGCTCTGCAGATAGTCCTACCTAGTTACCATGAGGACGCCCTAGTTACAGCTGCAGTGCTGCGTATCGGACTGTTACCCTGTGGTACCCCACCAATAATGGTAACACCTCCAGTACTGACCCCTGTGGTACCCCTCTAGTAACCGTGACCTCTCCAATACTGACCCCTGTCATACCCCACCAATAATGGTAACACCTCCAGTACTGACCCCTGTGGTACCCCTCTAGTAACCTTGACCTCTCCAATACTGACCCCTGTCATACCCCACCAATAATGGTGACCCCTCTAGTACTGACCCCTGTGGTACCCCTATAGTATTGGTGACCCGTCCAATACTGACCCCTGTGGTACCCCTATAGTATTGGTGACCCGTCCAATACTGACCCCTGTGGTACCCCTATAGTAACCGTGACCTCTCCAATACTGACCCCTGTCATACCCCACCAATAATGGTGACTCCTCTAGTACTGACCCCTGTGGTACCCCTATAGTATTGTTGACCCGTCCAATACTGACCCCTGTGGTACCCCTATAGTATTGGTGACCCGTCCAATACTGATCCCTGTGGTACCTCTATAGTATTGGTGACCCGTCCAATACTGATCCCTGTGGTACCTCTATAGTATTGGTGACCCGTCCAATACTGACCCCTGTAGTAGCCCACTAATGACAGTGATCCCTCCAACACTGACCCCTGTGGTACCTCACTAGTCACGGTTAACCCTCCAATAATGACCCCTGTGGTACCCCACTAATAACATTCACCCCCTCCAGTACTGATCCCTGTGGTACCCGCTAGTAATGGGTGAGCCCTCCAATGCTGACCCCGTGGTACCCCACCAATAATGGTGACTATTTAGTACTGACCCCTGTGCTACTAATAATGTTGACCCCCTCCAGTACTGATCCATGTGGTACCCCTCTAGTAGTGGTGACCTCTGCAATACTGACCCCTCCAATACTGACCTCTGTGGTACCTGTCTAGTAACTGTGACCCCCTTAATACTGTCCCCTGTCGTACCCCACCAATAATGGTGACTCTCTAGTACTGACCCCTGTGGTACCCCACTAATAACATTGACCCCTCCAGTACAGATCCCTGTGGTACCCCTCTAGTAGTGATGACCTCTCCAATATTGACCCATGTGGTACCCCATAGTGACGGCGATCCTCTGTTACTAACCCCTGTGGTACCACACTAGAAACAGTGACACCTGTGGTACCCCTTTAGTAGTGGTGACCTCTTCAATACTGACCCCCTGTGGTACCCTATTAGTAATGGTGACTCCTCTAGTTACTGACCCCTGTGGTACCCCACTAGAAACAATGACCCCTCCAATAATGACCTCTGTGGTACCCCACTAGTGACAGTGACCCCCCCAACACTGACCCCTGTGGTACCCCTCTATTAGTAGTGACCCCTCCAATAATGACCCCCTGGTACCCCACTAGTGACAGTGATCCCTCAAATACTAACCTCGTTTTTTTCTTCACCATGTTCCTCTTTTAGTAATTGAAATGCTTTATTTTTATTTATTGCCCATTTATTGTTCCATTTATTCTGACAAAATATATACTTCACAATGAAGATGCAGGATGCCTTTAAATTTATCCCATTTAGTATCTGTACTTTTATTTTTGAGAACAGCGCTTGATTAAACATTTCCTACCGTTGTGTATCTACAGCCCCTCTGCAGATCATGTATCTCCATGGTTACAGACTACAAATAAGCTCTAGGTGTAGTCTGATCCGCCTGCCCTCTCTTCTTAATGGCAGGGACTGCAGGATCAACCACATATGTAGACATGTGTCTCTATAGTTACAGACGTACCCTGGATGTAGCCTGCGGCCCTCTCTTGACGGAATGGTCTGCAGGATCATACCACATACAGGTTTGTCTGTGATCAT
Source organism: Rhinella marina (assembly GCA_900303285.1). Taxonomy (NCBI): domain Eukaryota; kingdom Metazoa; phylum Chordata; class Amphibia; order Anura; family Bufonidae; genus Rhinella; species Rhinella marina. Next base: position 176,939 of record ONZH01020185.1, read on the forward strand.
GGAGACACATTGGTCTGCAGGAGTGCTGTATAGGAAACGTAGTTGAGTTGTAAAGGGGTTGTGATGTGACAAATTGTCTTCATTTTTCAAACCAGCGGGTTGGGGGGCGGGGAGCCTTCCTTAGGTCACCTGCAATGCTAGGGATGCTCGTCCCCGCCTGCTATTTGCCCCTGCCCCCCCCCCCGGATGACACTAGATGTTTTCATTGCACACGGGGAGAAGCAGCAGCGACAGTGAGGGGACCAGGATCGGCATGGGGAGCCTGGTAGGTATATTCAATGTGAGGGGCCCGGCATATGGGGGGGGGGGGCAGTTTATATGCTTGGATAACCCCTCTAAAATCTATCTGTATAGCGCCATCTGCTGTTTCCTTTTCATATTTCTCTAGCTCACTGAGGTGGTTCCAATCAAGAGCCATCTGCCACTAGCTGTATCTACTGTTAGAAGCTGATACGGGGAAGAGTTGCACCAGAAAGGACATGCCCCCTGAGCTGTGATAGGGAGAGAGCTGCAGCAGAAAGGACACACCCTCAGAGCTGTGATAGGGAGATAGCTGCAGCAGAAAAGACACACCTCATAAGCTTTGATAGGGAGATAGATACAGCAAAAAGGACTGACCCGCTAACCTGCGATAGGGAGAGACCAGCGGCAGAAGGGGTGTGCCCTCAGAGTTGTAACAGGATATGGGGAGAGCTGCAGCAGACGGGACCCACCCCTTGAACTGTGATAGGGAGAAAGCTGCAGTAAAAATAAACACATCACTGAGCCGTGATACAGAGAGAGATTGCAGCATGAGGGACATGCCCCTTGAACTGTCATAGGAAGAGAGCTTTAGCAGAAAGGACACGTCCCCTAGGAAGAACATACCCCCAGTATGTTCCCAGCTTGATATAAATCTAGCAGAGCAATGAATGGCAAGATATATGTGGTGGAATCTGGTTGCTATGGGCAACTAAGCCAGTTCTACGTTACACCAGTTTGATAAATGAACCCAATACTGTTTGCAAAAGTATACATACCCAGCATTATCCTTTGATGTTTTAGGTGGGGTTGTAAGATTTTTCTAGCACTGTTACACCCGGACACCTCTAAACCTCATAATGGGGGGCAGAATGTATACAATGTGTTTCCATGACATGAAGGGTGGGGCGAATACAGAAACTAGAAGCGTGGGACAATGTAACGAAGGCCATTGAGATGGAATCAGTGTAGAGCATTTATTGATCTCCATGCGCAGACATGTAACACGCAAATACAATACAAATACAGGAATGGATACAAAATCCGTACAGAATGCTACAGTCCTATATATAATACTGTACATATAATCCATGTCGTTATATATTATCCCTGATGTGGGCAGCCCCATAGAAATAATGTTGCATAAACTGCTTTACATTAAGCAGGTGTCCTCGAAGCTTCTGTACAGAATGGAGATGGGAAGATGGGCGGCCGAGTCTCTTATTATATTAATGTTTACATAGGAAGAGCCATAAAGGACCGGTAACGTAATAATGTATAACATATGAAAGATAGTTAAAGGGGGAAAAGTTATATATAGAATAAATCTACATGAAACATTGATTCACTATGTGCATAGATTATTTATCTTTAATTAAAGACGAGTTACAGCTTGTATTATACTCAAGAGCTGCATTCACAATTCTGCTGGTTGTTATGGTAACCTTTGAAAGCTTTGTTGTCAGACCGCCATTAACAACTGTAATGCAAGGGAGCAGTAAGTGTTCTCTGCATCAGATGTCTGTAAAGAGCCTGGTGTAATGAATGTAATGTATGTACACAGTGACTCCACCAGCAGACTAGTGAGTGCAGCTCTGGAGTATAATACAGGATGTAACTCAGGATCAGTACAGGATAAGTAATGTAATTTATGTACACAGTGATTGCACCAGCAGAATAGTGAGTGCAGCTCTGGAGTATAATACAGGATGTAACTCAGGGTCAGTACAGGATAAGTAATGTATGTACACAGTGACTGCACCAGTAGAATAGTGAGTGCAGCTCTGGAGTATAATACAGGATGTAACTCAGGATCAGTACAGGATAAGTAATGTATGTACACAGTGACTGCACCAGCAGAATAGTGAGTGCAGCTCTGGAGTATAATGCAGGATGTAACTCAGTCAGGATCAGTACAGGATAAGTAATGTAATCTATGTACACAGTGACTGCACCAGCAGAATAGTGAGTGCAGCTCTGGAGTATAATACAGGATGTAACTCAGTCAGGATCAGTACAGGATAAGTAATGTAATCTATGTACACAGTGACTCCACCAGCAGAATAGTGAGTGCAGCTCTGGAGTATAATGCAGGATGTAACTCAGTCAGGATCAGTACAGGATAAGTAATGTAATTTATGTACACAGTGACTGCACCAGCAGAATAGTGAGTGCAGCTCTGGAGTATAATACAGGATGTAACTCAGGATCAGTACAGGATAAGTAATGTAATGTATGTACACAGTGACTGCACCAGCAGAATAGTGAGTACAGCTCTGGAGTATAATACGGGATACATAATGTATGTACACAGTCAACTTTTATGTAGATTTATAATATATATATAAACTGGAAAATTATGTCCAAGAACCTTTGGGTAATCACTAATTTCTTATCTGCATTACCAGAATTTATTCCTACAGTGCCCCCCCCTCTCAAAAAAAAGTAATAAAAACATTCAGCTATTTCATAATAATATATCTCACCTGGGAAAGTGAGATGGTAATAAATTTGCTGACAGTGCTGTTTTTCCATTACACTTTAAGGGGTTGTGTCACTTCAGCAAATAGCATTTATCATGTAGAGGGAGTGAATACAAGGCATCACATTATACACTGCTTGTTTCCATGGTTACAGACCACCCTGCAGTCCATCAGTGGTGGTCGTGCTTGCACACTATCAGAAAAATTGCTCGCCTTTCTGGTGGTCGGGACCATGGGAGCGCACATACAGTAGGCTAGTGCTTTTTCTTATAGTGTGCAAGCACGACCACAGCTGCTGGATTGCAGGGTGGACGTAACCATGGAAACGAGCAGTGTATAATGTGATGGAAAAATGAATCCAGACAGCAAAGGAGACAATATAGACAATCACTATACATTAGTAAGTGCCTTGTATTAACTTTCTCTACATGATAAATGCTATTTGCTGAAGTGAGAGGACCCCTTCAGCGTACAGTTTATACCAACCACTGGATGATATTCTAATGTGGTGGAAAAACATCTCCAAGAATAACCGGCATCTCAGTGCCGTGCGTTATAGGATCCTGCCGATCTCCCTGCTGTAAAATCTCTGTAGACCCTCCTCCATGTTTTCTCACATTTCTCAGTATGGCCTCTCCAGACCTTCCTTTATGCTTACTTATAGTTTCCAGTGTCTCTAGATCCCTCTCCATACTTGCTCATGGTTTCCAATGTCTTTCTAGATCCCCCTCCATGCCTTCATAGTCATATTTCTCAATATTATCCCTGTAGACATCCCGCCATACCTAAACCTTCTGTATGTTTAAGGACATCTCTGAGTTCCCCTTCTTAATCTTTCATACTCTTCTAGGAATATTTTAGCTATGCTCTTTAAAAAAAAAAAATGGACTAAGAATCTCCAGCCTGCTCCTCAGTGCCAGAAGACATGGTGTCCGACTGGCCGGGCTTCAGTCATGGGTTGCTCTTCAGAGGTGGGTGGGGGAGGATTGCAGAGGCACTTTGTGCTTCCTGCTGGAGTTTTTTTGCTTAACTTGACTTCGGTGAACTTTATTTTTGCAGCTTTTGTTGCTTCACCACTAACTCTTACTTCAGACTCATCACCTAGAAAGTGAGGCGTCCCCGAGGATGCTTAAGGGATTGAAGAGCAGAAAGCGCAGCCCGAGGCGAGAAATGTTAATAACCCGCTCAAAGGTGTCACTGGAGGCAAAATATGATTCAGCGAAATCATCGCCTTTCTCCTGCGCACCGCTGGGACATGGAAAGCAAGAGAGATCTTTGAGAAGAACTTGTTTATTGTAAACTTTACCTTCTGCTGGAATCTTCCATGGCCCGGTTCACACTGCCTAATACGTCCGTAATGTACCCGGTATGAGAGGCCCTGCGCTATAAAGGAACCCTGTGCCAAGCTGAATATACTGGTAGTCTGAGGGGCAAATTGTTGGAAAGATTGTGGAAAACTGCATAGGTAGGTAGTCGTCAATCACATAACTGTAGAGTAGCTCAATATTTACCAAGGTGTAAATTTGATTTTATTTTTTAAAGGGGTTGTCCCACGAAAATATTCTACATTTTTCAAACCGGCACCTGGATCTGAATACTTTTGTAATTGCATGTCATTAAAAATTTTGTATAACTACTGATTTATTCAATAAAATGTATTTGTATAGTGCCACTTAATTTCTTATTTCTTTGACCTATTCACTGAGCAGGCCGCACATGCTCAGTTTCATTCTTCAACTGCCTCCTGAGCTGTGATAGGGTGAGCTGAGACACGCCTCCTGAGCTGTGATAGGGAGAGCTGAGACACGCCTCCTGAGCTGTGATAGGGAGAGCTGAGACACGCCTCCTGAGCTGTGATAGGGAGAGCTGAGACACGCCTCCTGAGCTGTGATAGGGAGAGCTGAGACACGCCTCCTGAGCTGTGATAGGGAGAGCTGAGACACACCTCCTGAGCTGTGATAGGGAGAGCTGAGTCATACCTCCTGAGCTGTGATAGGGAGAGCTGAGACACGCCTCCTGAGCTGTGATAGGGAGAGCTGAGACACGCCTCCTGAGCTGTGATAGGGAGAGCTGAGACACGCCTCCTGAGCTGTGATAGGGAGAGCTGAAACACGACCCCTGAGCTGTGATAGGGAGAGCTGAGACACGCCTCCTGAGCTGTGATAGAGAGAGCTGAGACACGCCTCCTGAGCTGTGATAGGGAGAGCTGAGACACGCCTCCTGAGCTGTGATAGAGAGAGCTGAGACACGCCTCCTGAGCTGTGATAGGGAGAGCTGAGACACGCCTCCTGAGCTGTGATAGGGTGAGCTGAGACACACCCCAGAACAGACACTCCCCTGAGCTGCCAGTTTGATATAAATCTAGCAGAGCAATGAATGAGGAGATCTCTGGATCCATGTGAGGTACAGGACTGGTTCTACTTTTGTCAGAAAGAAGTTGTCATGTCCTATATCATGTCTGATTTTCATTTTTACATTATTCATGGGATAACCCCTTTAAATTTAAAATGAAATTCAAAAGTTCACAATTTAGAATGAAATGATTTATAACATTTAAAAAAAATACTAAGTACAAATTACCCAGGCAAGGTTCTGTTCACATTGTATTTGTTCCTTCGGTTGGAGTTATACACCGGGAGTATTTCTTAGACTATACCTTTGACAGAAAGCTCCGACATATCCTACTGTGTAGGAATAGATGGAAGTGACATACTACTTCCATACAGTGAAAAATGAGGTATTCCCACAGTTATTGACCTTACTTGAAAGGACCCTCCTTGGATACTTTGGGATACATTTAGGCTAGGGCGACACTGGTCGTGGCTAGGATCGCAGAAGACAGGTGATCCCATATAAATTTTTTAGTGACCCCCTTTCTCGGACTCGGATCACCGCTTCTCTGCGATCCTGGCCATGACCAGTGTCGCCGTGTAGCCCTAGCCTTACCTTATGTGCGAAATTGCTTCCAGACTCAAAAAAGGCCGTAAGGAGGACTCAGGCGGCCTCCTGGGCATCGGCCCACTGGGAAATTTCCCTGTAAGGTCTATAGCCAATCTGCCCCGGTGAGCAGAGTCTGGTGTTTTATGATGGTCAATCAATCATTCAAAAAGTTGAGAGTTGTTGTTTTCTTTTGAAGCTCCTGACATCCATGAAAGATCAGGAAACGTTCCGACACTTCTAAGCTTTGCCCCTGATGACATGAAGACCTCACCAACACCCATGGTGGTAAGACATCTACTTGTCATCAAATTCCCCTGAGCGTTCAACACCATCCTTCCCTTTACTGACAAGATGGAGGCGTACTTTACTTGTTTCGCTCCTAATTGCACTTATGATTTTGGATCTATGTAGCCCAATTCTTGGTCCATTGGTCAAGCTGTGAAATTAGGCCACGTTCAACCAAACTTTGGAAAAATGATGCCTTTTTTACTGCTATAGGAAACGTGATAACTTTGAAGGGTTTGTCCGGGTTCAGAGCTGAACCCGGACATACCCTTAATATCACCCAGGCAACTCAAAAAAACATGATGACCCTTTTGTAGATGAGCTTGGCGGACATAAAATATACAGTATCTAATCATGTCTTTTTTTTTTTGTTGTGTCTCATAATACATCATTTCCAACCAACCAATCCTGGTCAGAAGATAGTTGTCCCATTACCCTCTATACCTGCTGTTTTCAGAGTTAATCTGTCAATGGAATCTCCCTTTACATTACATCCATTGATAGGAACTTTGTGGTTGACATGAATGAAAATGAAGCAACGTAAGACATGCTTGTAGTCTTGGTAAGATGACAGGGAGACCATGGACATAACAATAGAAGTCAATGAAAGGCCAACCGGCCTCTATAATTTTATAGTGGGTCGACTATAACTTTTGGTTCCAACTGAGGAAAATACAGTATGTTCCATCCGTCTTGACGCAACTTTTTGTATCATTTCTCGTAAATACACTACAAAAACAAGTATGATATTTTCAACAGTAGGAACCATTTCCATCATTTCTTTGACTGGCGTCCTGAAAAATGTCAGATCAGCGGCGAGTTGATAAGAGCTTGAGGTAGCGGTATGGCTTTTGCATGGCAGCTAGGACACAACAACTTTCCATCCCGGCCAAGAGAGAGAACCTGGAGAAGAAGTGAGAAAGGCGAAAGCGAGGATACAGATAATAGATTGGACACCAGATATCGATGAGGTTTGGTGGCTGCCGCCTATTTTCGTGACCTACAGTTACAGGTTAGCTGTTTCTTAATACATCATCGCACATAAACATGAAAAAGGGGCTGTAAAACCCAGAACAACCAATCTTTGGCTTTTTCTCATTACCAGGTCAAGGTTCGGATCAACTCCAGATGTCCTACACGATGAGACCTTCATCAAAGTTTTTGATTCTGGAACCCTTCCATACAACATGTTATGACCAATTCCAAAATGATTGAACTCCACCCCACTTTTTGGGTATTCTCACCCATCCTATGTCAAACCTTGAGGCCAATGGTAGGAATAAATATTATCTACATTTTCACAATGGGACCTCAAAGTCATTATTTGGTAACGTAACCACTGGGGGTAAACGGATCACTCTAGTTTAGAGAAGACTTCCTTCTGGAGTGATCGGTAGACTTTGGATGGAGGAACGATCATGATGGATTCATGGTTGTGCTCAGTGCTATAGGTTTTGTATTCCATACTGTGGTAATAGCATCTGGTCTCGACGGAGAGAGTGGTCCTCATCTTAATGAATTGACATCTGCAAGGTCATCATGACTTTGGTGATCAGTGGTGGAGTTTTGTCATGTATCATGGAATGACAATGAGATGTTTGACACATTAGAAAACTCATATCGGTGTTTCTTCTGATAAGTTTGTTCATAACCCAAGTTCTCACCAATAGGAGGTGGCATTAGATGTTCTCCTGACCCGGATTACTCTTGCTCCTAGGCATGAAGTCTTTGTGTTTAGTGGGACACGGGGGCACTGGTGTTTCTACAGGTAGGCCCTGCTGTTGATATCCATAATTCACTTTGCCACATGGAAAGTGACGCAGGCGAAACAGAGGCACTTCCTGAATGTTTGAAGTCAGTGTAGATGGTTCTAGAAGAACGGAGGAGCCTGGGAGTCTACCGGCAGTAATCCTGGGGGGAGCCGGACAACTTCCCTCATTGACTATATTCTCTCTCTCAGGAACTGGCTTATCTGGAGTGGCAATGTTTTTGTCTACCGTTTTTCCAGTGAACCACGAACCGTAGGTAGGATTCCAAAGATTGGTAGGTTTGTTTCTAGATCCTCTACTGCTGTGTAGCTCTGCGGGTTGATTGGCTTGAGCAAATACCTGGTTCTCGTGTCCTCCTCCTTCTGGAACCTGCCTGGGATCTGGACGACGCTGTGGTTCAGCGTGGATTTTATTGGGCACCTTTCGAACTGTCGGCACAGGAGGTGGAGACCGTAGTCCTTGTCTTTCTTCCCTTCCTGTCTTCTCTGGTGTCACTAAGAGCGGTGGGATCACATCGGGATCTTCTGGGCGAGTAGGGACTTTTTCCTCCTCTTCAACGAGCGGCCCATATTCTACAGGCAGCGATGTGTTAATGACATCTGGATCCTGCAAGTCAACAAAGAAAAACATGAATTACATTACAGTCCTACGTGAGTTCTCTCAGGGAGAAGATTGTGGAAAGTAGGGACAGAAGGAAAGTGGATCCTTGAAATTTTCTTCTACGTGAACTGGAATGGGCAGAAACACGTGAGTATTCGAAGAAGCGCCGTGTGATTGTCAAAAGTGGACACAGACCTGGAGAGCTAAAGTTGATCAAAACAGACAATTTCAACCAAAACTATTGTCGGTTGGGTGATATTTAACAATGAACGATCACTTTAGCCGACCAATGACAGAGGATTAATGTCTGAAAAGAACCGTATTCAATATTTGCGTCTGATGGGACTTCAGTAATTCCGTGCATGGTGGCTTCACATCCATTCATCCAGTTCAAAACTCAATTATTAGTCTGGTCCTACTGGTGCGGTACGGTATGGACTACAGACTACGGTACGGTATGGACTACAGACTGCCGAACTGCATGGACTACAGACTGCCAAACTGCATGGACTACAGACTGCAGTATATTATGGACAACAGACTGCGGTACGATATGGACTACAGCCTGCGGTACGGTATGGACTACAGACTGCGGTACAGTATGGACTACAGACTGCGGTACGATATGGACTAAAGACTGCGGTACAGTATGGACTAAAGACTGCGGTACAGTATGGACTAAAGACTGCGGTACAGTATGGACTACAGCCTGCGGTAAGGTATGGACTGCGGTAAGGTATGGACTACAGACTGCCGAATTGAATGGACTACAGACTGCTGTACAGTATGGACTACAGACTGCCGTACGGTATGGACTACAGACTGCTGTACGGTATGGACTACAGACTGCGGAACGGTATGGACTATAGACTGCAGTACGGTATGGGCTACAGACTGCGGTACGATATGGACTACAGACTGCGGTACGATATGGACTACAGACTGCGGTACGATATGGACTACAGACTGCGGTACGGTATGGGCTACAGACTGCGGTACAGTATGGACTACAGACTGCAGTACCGTATGGACTACAGACTGCGGTACAGTGTGGACTACAGACTGCGGTACTGTATGGACTGTGGTACAGTATAGACTACAGACTGCCGTACAGTGTGGACTACAGACTGCCATATGGTATGGACTACAGACTGTGGTATGGTATGGACTACAGACTGCGGTACAGTGTGGACTACAGATTGCGGTACGGTATGGACTACAGACTTCGGTACAGTATGGACTACAGACTGCGGTACTGTATGGACTGTGGTACGGTATAGACTACAGACTGCCGTACATTATGGACTACAGACTGCAGTACAGTGTCAACTGCGATACTATGTAAGCTGCGGTATAATAGAAGCTGCAGACTGTGGTACATGTGAGTAGCGGTATTATAGGAGCTACAGTCTAGTGCACAATATGAGTTGTGGTACAATAGGCATTGCAAACTGCATTACAGTGTGAACTGCGATAATACGTAAACTGCGGCACGGTGTGAGCTGTGATAACATGTAATCTGCGGTACAGTGTGAGCTGTGATAACACGTAATCTGCGGTACAGTGTGAGCTGTGATAACACGTAATCTGCGGTACAGTGTGAGCTGTGATAACACGTAATCTGCGGTACAGTGTGAGCTGTGATAATACGTAATCTGCGGTACAGTGTGAGCTGTGATAACACGTAATCTGCGGTACAGTGTGAGCTGTGATAACACGTAATCTGCGGTACAGTGTGAGCTGTGATAACACGTAATCTGCGGTACAGTGTGAGCTGTGATAACATGTAATCTGCGGTGTACAGTGTGAGCTGTGATAACACGTAATCTGCGGTGGACAGTGTGAGCTGTGATCATGTAATCTGCGGTACAGTGTGAGCTGTGATAAACATGTAAATCTGCAGTACAGTGTGAGCTGTGATAACACGTAATCTGCAGTACAGTGTGAGCTGTGATAACAACGTAATCTGCGGTACAGTGTGAGCTGTGATAACACGTATCTGCGTACAGTGTGAGCTGTGATAACACGTAATCTGCGGTAAGTGTGAGCTGCGGTACAGTGTGAGCTGTGATAACATGTAATGTACTGCTGTGTGAGCTGTGATAACACTGTGTGAGCTGTGATAACACGTAATCTGCGGTAGCTGTGATAACACGTAATCTGCGGTACAGTGTGAGCTGCGGTACAGTGTGAGCTGTGATAACATGTAATCTGCGGTACAGTGTGAGCTGTGATAACACGTAATCTGCGGTACAGTGTGAGCTGTGATAAACTGTAATCTGCAGTGTGAGCTGTCAACAGGTGAGCTGTGATAACACGTAATCTGCGGTACAGTGGAGCTGCGGTTGTGAGCTGTGATAACATGTAATCTGCGGTACAGTGTGAGCTGTGATAACATAATCTGCGGTACAGTGCTGTGATAACACGTAATCTGCGGTAGCAGTGTGAGCTGTGATAACACGAATCTGTACAGTGTGAGCTGTGAATAACACGGTAATCTGTGATAACAGTGTGAGCGGTGTAGTGTGTGAGCTGTGATAACACGTAATCTGTAATGTGCTGCGGTACAGTGTGAGCTGGCTGCGGTACTGTGTGAGCTGTGATAACATGTAATCTGCGGTACAGTGTGAGCTGTTGACAGTGTGAACATGTAATCTGCGGTCGTAATAGCTGTTGATAACATGTGATCTGCAGTAATCAGTGTGAGCTGTGATAACATGTAATCTGCGGTACAGTGTGAGCTGTGATAACATGTAATCTGCGGTACAGTGTGAGCTGTGATAACATGTAATCTGCAGTACAGTGTGAGCTGTGATAACATGTAATCTGCGGTACAGTATGAGCTGTGATAACATGTAATCTGCGGTACAGTGTGAGCTGTGATAACATGTAATCTGCGGTACAGTGTGAGCTGTGATAACATGTAATCTGCGTACAGTGTGAGCTGTGATAACATGTAATCTGTGGTACAGTGTGAGCTGCGGTTTAGTTCCACCACTATTGGTAAAACCTTATTCCTCCTCGGACTGATGGTCACAGCGGCTCCGGCTCGTTCATCAGAACCTCCATACATTGCAAATCATCACATTATTGCACCTGACACATGGTTTCCAGCCGGATAATTAGAGTCCGCCTTTACGCTGCCGTTTCATTTTCTGATAAGCGCCTTCAATTTTAAGATGGACATTTCTTTATATTACAGACTGGCCGGTGACTTACTGCTCACAATAGGAAAACAATTGGTGTCATAATCACTGCATGGAGGTTCCCAGCAATGAGATATCGGCTGAAATTAAAAAGCAATTCCAGACATTTTTTTTTTTGCATATATTTGCACAGGAGCTAGAGCAGACTGGAGCAGACTTAGAATCAGACCGCCATTTAATTCTTAAAGCTGCTTTTTAAAGAGTTCAGAGTGTGTTCACACTGCCATAGAGTTAAAGAGGACCTCTCCCCGCTCCTGACATGCGGGGAATGCAGGAAGCTATTAAAGCAGGCATGTCAGGAGCGGGGAGAGCTCCTCTTTAAATGATAAAATCCTGGCTGCCTGCAGCCACCACTAGAGGGCGCTTAGGAGCCTAGTGCATACTGTGAGCTCCCTCTAGTGGTCACTGCAGGCTGAAAAAAAATGTATTATTAAAATGAAATGAAAAAGTAGCAACTGCAGAAGCAATGAGATACAGTAGATACAACAATCTATAGCTTTAAATTTAGAAGGATGACCTGCTGAAACTAGAAGCTTCAATGCAGTGTGTGGCAGAATAACATCAAGGCAACCAGTGGCCCAATGGTCCCAAAACTGAATCTAATTTTTACCATGAACCTGTTGATCTGTTCTGTACCACCAATGAACGAGGAGTCTACACTGTGACCTTCATTGCCCTCTAGACATTTCATTTTACTATGGTATCTACAGCTACATTTTAGTGTTTTAGGTTTTATTTATGCTTCTTGGATATCAGCAAGGGTGTTAATAACATAGGCCAGGGATGCTCAACCCGTGGCCCTCCAGCTGTTGCAAAACTACAACTCTCATTATGCCTGAACAGCCTACAGCTATAAGGGCATGCTGGGAATTGTAGTTTTGCAACAGCTTGAGGGACGCAGGTTGAGCACCCCTGCCATAGGCAAATGTGTGCAGCTTCTATGCAGTTCATAGGGTTAGGGGAATCTCAGCTCCGGCTGTGCCCAAACTCCTCCATCCCAGGTTCCCCCTCTACTCTGGTCCAGATATACTGGCAGATAGGAAACCAGCCCAAGTGTCAAATCTTCATTCTTCAGCCTACAATTGCATTGCTAGTTGGGCTGGTTGGGCATGTGCCCCTGGTGCAGGGTGCGAAGAGAACGCCAACAAGCCACTTTGACTCTGCCATAATAGTTAGGTACAAAACTATGGCAAACAAACTGAATCTGAAAGGATGATGTCATTGCTACCAACCAGAGGGAGGAGGTCCATTGTCAAGGCTGATGATGTCATTGCTACCAACCAGAGGGAGGAGGTCCATTGTCGAGATTGATGATGTCATTGCTGTCAACCAGAGAGAGGAGTTCTGTGGTCGAGATTGATGATGTCATTGCTACTTACCAGAGGGAGGAGGTCCATTGTCAAGACTGATGATGTCATTGCTACCAACCAGAGGGAGGAGGTCCATTGTCGAGATTGATGATGTCATTGCTGTCAACCAGAGAGAGGAGTTCTGTGGTCGAGATTGATGATGTCATTGCTACTTACCAGAGGGAAGAGGTCCATGGTCAAGACTGATGATGTCATTGCTACTTACCAGAGGGAGGAGGTCCATTGTCAAGACTGATGATGTCATTGCTACTTACCAGAGGGAGGAGGTCCATTGTCAAGACTGATGATGTCACTGCTACTTACCAGAGGGAGGAGGTTCAATGTGGAGCTTGAATCTCCTCCCACTGGCAGATAGCAATGATATCATCAATCTTGACAACGAACCAAGGATGGCAAGGCCATCAGTGGCAAGGACCTCATCAGTCTTCATTGCAGAACTCCCCCCACTTGTTGGTACCAATGATATCATCATTGTCAAGATCAATAATATCATTGCTACCAGGCAGAGGGAAGACTTCCAATGTGAAAATCAGTGATGTCATTGCTACCAACCAGGAGGACGAGGTTCATTATCAAGATCGATGATGTCATTGCTACAAACCAAATGGGGGAGGTCCATTGCCAAAATTGATGATGTCTTTGCTACGAGCAGAGAGAGGAGGTCCATTGTCAAGGTGGATGATGTCATAGCTATGAGCCAGGGGGAGGAGGTCCATTGTCAAGGTGGATGATGTCATAGCTATGAGCCAGGGGGAGGAGGTCCATTGTCAAGGTGGATGATGTCATAGCTATGAGCCAGGGGGAGGAGGTCCATTGTCAAGGTTGATGATGTCATAGCTATGAGCCAGGGGGAGGAGCTTCATTGTCAACACTGATGATGTCACTGCAACTAAACAATGTAGTCTATTGTGTTCCATGTTTTCCCCTACTTGGCACTGTATCCCATGGAGCAAGTATCTGTACATCTGCTGGAGATCTCTGTGGAACCTGGGAAATATGTCATCCATTTCAGGCATGTAAAATAAGTGAAGCATGAACCTCACAGCTGATGCTTTGTTACAATGACTCCTGTCTGACACTTATCCTGTGTACAGGGGAAGGCGGCCATTACTTGTTGGCTGCTGCCGCCCTGGACTTTTGTTCCGGATGCAGACTGCTGCGTCAGGCTCTTGATACTTTCTCCTATCTCTTGCTCATCTTCAACGTCCCTTTCTTTTCATCTCGTGGCGCTGTCAGCCCCCAGTACAGCGGTTAATTAAACAACGCATTATGCAGGCAGAGGTTAATGAAAAGCCGCCATTAATTGATTTATAATCGTCTATTTCATGACACGAGTTATCTGGCTCTGCTCCCGGGGATGGAGATTTTTTTTCTTTTTAGAGTTTTGCCAAATACAAAGTATCCAATAATGCGACACGGCACGACTGCAGCATGTGGAGCCGGAGGAATCGGAGGAGCAAGCACCAGGGAGACCGGGCCGTAAAGAGGGTTTTCTTGTAAATCACACAGCTTAATCAATATGATGGAAAGACTGAAAATACTGAGCATCCGGAGTCACCGCCTCAAAGGAATGTCCAATATTCATCCCCCAATTTATACAAAGAATCATCAACAAAAAAGTATTTTACTTCACTAGTATTATCTAATCTCATCCTGTATTACAACTGCAGCTCAGTCAGTAATAAGTAATGTATGTACACAGTGACTGCACCAGCAGAATAGTGAGTGCAGCTCTGGAGTATAATACAGGATGTAACTCAGGATCAGTACAGGATAAGTAATGTATGTACACAGTGACTGCACCAGCAGAATAGTGAGTGCAGCTCTGGAGTATAATACAGGATGTAACTCAGGATCAGTACAGGATAAGTAATGTATGTACACAGTGACTGCACCAGCAGAATAGTGAGTGCAGCTCTGGAGTATAATACAGGATGTAACTCAGGATCAGTACAGGATAAGTAATGTATGTACACAGTGACTGCACCAGCAGAATAGTGAGTGCAGCTCTGGAGTATAATACAGGATGTAACTCAGGATCAGTACAGGATAAGTAATGTATGTACACAGTGACTGCACCAGCAGAATAGTTGAGTGCAGCTCTGGAGTATAATACAGGATGTAACTCAGGATCAGTACAGGATAAGTAATGTATGTACACAGTGACTGCACCAGCAGAATAGTGAGTGCAGCTCTGGAGTATAATACAGGATGTAACTCAGGATCAGTACAGGATAAGTAATGTATGTACACAGTGACTGCACCAGCAGAATAGTGAGTGCAGCTCTGGAGTATAATACAGGATGTAACTCAGGATCAGTACAGGATAAGTAATGTATGTACACAGTGACTGCACCAGCAGAATAGTGAGTGCAGCTCTGGAGTATAATACAGGATGTAACTCAGGATCAGTACAGGATAAGTAATGTATGTACACAGTGACTGCACCAGCAGAATAGTGAGTGCAGCTCTGGAGTATAATACAGGATGTAACTCAGGATCAGTACAGGATAAGTAATGTATGTACACAGTGACTGCACCAGCAGAATAGTGAGTGCAGCTCTGGAGTATAATACAGGATGTAACTCAGGATCAGTACAGGATAAGTAATGTATGTACACAGTGACTGCACCAGCAGAATAGTGAGTGCAGCTCTGGAGTATAATACAGGATGTAACTCAGGATCAGTACAGGATAAGTAATGTATGTACACAGTGACTGCACCAGCAGAATAGTGAGTGCAGCTCTGGAGTATAATACAGGATGTAACTCAGGATCAGTACAGGATAAGTAATGTATGTACACAGTGACTGCACCAGCAGAATAGTGAGTGCAGCTCTGGAGTATAATACAGGATGTAACTCAGGATCAGTACAGGATAAGTAATGTATGTACACAGTGACTGCACCAGCAGAATAGTGAGTGCAGCTCTGGAGTATAATACAGGATGTAACTCAGGATCAGTACAGGATAAGTAATGTATGTACACAGTGACTGCACCAGCAGAATAGTGAGTGCAGCTCTGGAGTATAATACAGGATGTAACTCAGGATCAGTACAGGATAAGTAATGTATGTACACAGTGACTGCACCAGCAGAATAGTGAGTGCAGCTCTGGAGTATAATACAGGATGTAACTCAGGATCAGTACAGGATAAGTAATGTATGTACACAGTGACTGCACCAGCAGAATAGTGAGTGCAGCTCTGGAGTATAATACAGGATGTAACTCAGGATCAGTACAGGATAAGTAATGTATGTACACAGTGACTGCACCAGCAGAATAGTGAGTGCAGCTCTGGAGTATAATACAGGATGTAACTCAGGATCAGTACAGGATAAAGTAATGTATGTACACAGTGACTGCACCAGCAGAATAGTGAGTGCAGCTCTGGAGTATAATACAGGATGTAACTCAGGATCAGTACAGGATAAGTAATGTATGTACACAGTGACTGCACCAGCAGAATAGTGAGTGCAGCTCTGGAGTATAATACAGGATGTAACTCAGGATCAGTACAGGATAAGTAATGTATGTACACAGTGACTGCACCAGCAGAATAGTGAGTGCAGCTCTGGAGTATAATACAGGATGTAACTCAGGATCAGTACAGGATAAGTAATGTATGTACACAGTGACTGCACCAGCAGAATAGTGAGTGCAGCTCTGGAGTATAATACAGGATGTAACTCAGGATCAGTACAGGATAAGTAATGTATGTACACAGTGACTGCACCAGCAGAATAGTGAGTGCAGCTCTGGAGTATAATACAGGATGTAACTCAGGATCAGTACAGGATAAGTAATGTATGTACACAGTGACTGCACCAGCAGAATAGTGAGTGCAGCTCTGGAGTATAATACAGGATGTAACTCAGGATCAGTACAGGATAAGTAATGTATGTACACAGTGACTGCACCAGCAGAATAGTGAGTGCAGCTCTGGAGTATAATACAGGATGTAACTCAGGATCAGTACAGGATAAGTAATGTATGTACACAGTGACTGCACCAGCAGAATAGTGAGTGCAGCTCTGGAGTATAATACAGGATGTAACTCAGGATCAGTACAGGATAAGTAATGTATGTACACAGTGACTGCACCAGCAGAATAGTGAGTGCAGCTCTGGAGTATAATACAGGATGTAACTCAGGATCAGTACAGGATAAGTAATGTATGTACACAGTGACTGCACCAGCAGAATAGTGAGTGCAGCTCTGGAGTATAATACAGGATGTAACTCAGGATCAGTACAGGATAAGTAATGTATGTACACAGTGACTGCACCAGCAGAATAGTGAGTGCAGCTCTGGAGTATAATACAGGATGTAACTCAGGATCAGTACAGGATAAGTAATGTATGTACACAGTGACTGCACCAGCAGAATAGTGAGTGCAGCTCTGGAGTATAATACAGGATGTAACTCAGGATCAGTACAGGATAAGTAATGTATGTAACACAGTGACTGCACCAGCAGAATAGTGAGTGCAGCTCTGGAGTATAATACAGGATGTAACTCAGGATCAGTACAGGATAAGTAATGTATGTACACAGTGACTGCACCAGCAGAATAGTGAGTGCAGCTCTGGAGTATAATACAGGATGTAACTCAGGATCAGTACAGGATAAGTAATGTATGTACACAGTGACTGCACCAGCAGAATAGTGAGTGCAGCTCTGGAGTATAATACAGGATGTAACTCAGGATCAGTACAGGATAAGTAATGTATGTACACAGTGACTGCACCAGCAGAATAGTGAGTGCAGCTCTGGAGTATAATACAGGATGTAACTCAGGATCAGTACAGGATAAGTAATGTATGTACACAGTGACTGCACCAGCAGAATAGTGAGTGCAGCTCTGGAGTATAATACAGGATGTAACTCAGGATCAGTACAGGATAAGTAATGTATGTACACAGTGACTGCCACCAGCAGAATAGTGAGTGCAGCTCTGGAGTATAATACAGGATGTAACTCAGGATCAGTACAGGATAAGTAATGTATGTACACAGTGACTGCACCAGCAGAATAGTGAGTGCAGCTCTGGAGTATAATACAGGATGTAACTCAGGATCAGTACAGGATAAGTAATGTATGTACACAGTGACTGCACCAGCAGAATAGTGAGTGCAGCTCTGGAGTATAATACAGGATGTAACTCAGGATCAGTACAGGATAAGTAATGTATGTACACAGTGACTGCACCAGCAGAATAGTGAGTGCAGCTCTGGAGTATAATACAGGATGTAACTCAGGATCAGTACAGGATAAGTAATGTATGTACACAGTGACTGCACCAGCAGAATAGTGAGTGCAGCTCTGGAGTATAATACAGGATGTAACTCAGGATCAGTACAGGATAAGTAATGTATGTACACAGTGACTGCACCAGCAGAATAGTGAGTGCAGCTCTGGAGTATAATACAGGATGTAACTCAGGATCAGTACAGGATAAGTAATGTATGTACACAGTGACTGCACCAGCAGAATAGTGAGTGCAGCTCTGGAGTATAATACAGGATGTAACTCAGGATCAGTACAGGATAAGTAATGTATGTACACAGTGACTGCACCAGCAGAATAGTGAGTGCAGCTCTGGAGTATAATACAGGATGTAACTCAGGATCAGTACAGGATAAGTAATGTATGTACACAGTGACTGCACCAGCAGAATAGTGAGTGCAGCTCTGGAGTATAATACAGGATGTAACTCAGGATCAGTACAGGATAAGTAATGTATGTACACAGTGACTGCACCAGCAGAATAGTGAGTGCAGCTCTGGAGTATAATACAGGATGTAACTCAGGATCAGTACAGGATAAGTAATGTATGTACACAGTGACTGCACCAGCAGAATAGTGAGTGCAGCTCTGGAGTATAATACAGGATGTAACTCAGGATCAGTACAGGATAAGTAATGTATGTACACAGTGACTGCACCAGCAGAATAGTGAGTGCAGCTCTGGAGTATAATACAGGATGTAACTCAGGATCAGTACAGGATAAGTAATGTATGTACACAGTGACTGCACCAGCAGAATAGTGAGTGCAGCTCTGGAGTATAATACAGGATGTAACTCAGGGATCAGTACAGGATAAGTAATGTATGTACACAGTGACTGCACCAGCAGAATAGTGAGTGCAGCTCTGGAGTATAATACAGGATGTAACTCAGGATCAGTACAGGATAAGTAATGTATGTACACAGTGACTGCACCAGCAGAATAGTGAGTGCAGCTCTGGAGTATAATACAGGATGTAACTCAGGATCAGTACAGGATAAGTAATGTATGTACACAGTGACTGCACCAGCAGAATAGTGAGTGCAGCTCTGGAGTATAATACAGGAT